>CAWUHX010000162.1:0-128075 GCA_963922205.1 Romanomermis culicivorax | reverse complement strand
AGCAGTGGTATCAACGCAGAGTACTAAATACCTTATTTTGTGCAACCGATGTGGCCTGTTGATCAAAGCAAATAAAATTCACGATTTTTTGAACGAAAACTTCTGAACTATCACGGTCAACGTCTCCTACCTTTCTACGAAACTAGTTTCTAATGTCATTCGATTGCCGCTAATTGTATTTTTTCCCTGTTTGAACCTTAATTTTCCTTTTCCTATAGCTTTTTACTTGGCTAAATATTTCAAATCATCCTGTCGGTAGGTTACCTGCCAAGTGCTGCTTGAAGCTGCTGCGCCCAAGTCCTCGTTTATCTTGAACACCTCGACTAAGTTCTTTAGTGCAATAGTTGCATTTTGCTTTGGTTTCATTCATACATGTGGCGGGCGCCCGAGGTCTGGGGGGGGGGTTGGCGATTTTTTGGGACGGGGGGTCAGTAATTCCCAAAATTTTGGGGGGGAGGGGTCTCTCAAGGAAAAAAAATTGATTTTTTCACGAAAAAAGTCCGAAAAATAGTTCAAAAAAAGACGGAAAGAATGCATCCATGGCGCGAAGCGCCAAGAAAATTCACATTCTCTACCATTTTTTGTTCAAAAATTGACATTTTTCAATATTTTTCCGACCAAAAGTATGGGGGTTCCTACAGCTACCTACATGTATGGTTTCATTGGTTGTCAGAATAGTAAAAAATTTTCATTTAACAGCAGAGTGCCTATAGCCCATTTAATTTATAATGATAGATGCAGCGAAAACTAAATAATAAGTACAACTTGATACGCAATTTTCGTTTGGCGGAAATCTTTATGTCAAAAATGATTAATTTCTATCTAAGAATGGGAAAAGCCGATATCATTGAAAAATGTCAAGCTTATTCACTTTCGATTTGGACAGAACTGTGTTGATACGTGAGTTCTATTGAGAGATTGATTGAAGGAAATTTTCGACTGTTCATTTTGTTGCTTCCTGACAAAATGTTTTTTCAATGATTGGAGTTGTAAGCTCTGTGAGCTTTTTAATTACTTATTGAACTTACTTTGATGGGATTACTGCATCGATCATGTCAAAATCAATGGAGTATATGTATAAGTAAGTATTCTCCAGACTGTATTTTTCAACTTAATTGAAGAATGTTATCTGCCAGAAAACAAAACAGCAAGGATTGTATACTAAACTCACTTATAGAAAGATAATGATGAAAGGACACAAAATTCATATGTAGTGGGTAGAAAAATCATGTAAGGTTGGCACCGGCGCTAATGCTTAGGCACCGGCAAAAAAGGCGTGATTGGCAAATCTTGAGGGGGGTCATCATATGGCCATTCATTAGCGGGATTAATGCACTTTCCCCAATCACATGAATGATAATAATAAGGATTTTTCGATAGGAAATAGTCATTTTTCAAAACAACAGTCAAAAATCTAAATTTTCTTATGGCTTCAATTCATAGGTTCGTATTTTTACCATTTTTGAACAAAAATTTCTATTTTTTCCACCTTTTCAAGCCAAACGTTTTAAACTTTAGACACCAATTACTATTCCCAGATTTCTTATCTTGTTGGTAATGCTATAGGAACCCGCTCCCTCGCCCACCCCCCCCCCCCAGAAATCGTTTGCCATATGGCTAGTCATTGGACAACCCCAGGATTTTCCAACCCTATGGCTAACCATATAACAGTCATAGGGAATAATTTTCGGAATAATACCGGAAAAAGTAAATTTTTTCCTTTTCTCCTCAATTTTCTCAATAATCGTTTTTAGGCAAAAATTACTATTTTTTTCGACTATTTATCGGACTTGTTTGGCGAAAAAATCGATTTTTTCCTTCACGGATCCCTCCGCCAAAATTTTGGAGAATTGGTGCCCCCCCATACCTGTACAAATTGCATCGGTTCATCTGGTACCAGCCAGCCCAAAAATTTGACTGGTTGTTGAATCGTTTTGATGGTTGTCAAGCCAAACAGGGAGGGAAACCAGATCTATATATATAGTACATTTATCTTGTACAAAATAGGCAGAATACAGTCTTTTCAAGCTCACTTCAGACTCTACACACGTTTTAATACGTGCCAGTGTATCTGGCAACCCTGGAATACCTGGAAGGTCATGGAAAAAATATGCCCGGAACCATGAAAAGTCAAGACAGTTTGAAAAATAATTTCATGGTTGGTTCGTTCACCGATTCCCTGATTTGTTTGTTTCAGATCAGTTGATCTCTTGATTTGGTGGGTTGATTCATTCAATGATAGATTCGTTGATTCAATAGTTGATTGCTTCATATATTTCCTGATTAGTTGTTGGATTTCCTGGTTGGTTGGCTCGCTAATTCCCCTGATTACCCCGTTGACTTTATGATTGATTTGTTGATTCACAGTTTGGTTGGTTGGTTAATTTCGTGGCTGATTGGTTCATTGATTGACGGTTTGTTCCCAGATAAGTTGGTTGATTATCTAGTGGTTGCATGGTTTATCTATCAGTCCTCGATTCCGTTTTCACGATTAAAATCGATTCACACACAAAACGCGATATGGAAACTGAGACTCAAGTCATCTGGTACCGAAGTTGCCTCACTTGGTACCGACCGAGTTGCACCCAGAACCTTTGAGAACAATTTCTGAAATACATTTAGAACTGGACAATTACCAGATATTTGGAAAACATCAAATGTGGTACCTATTTTCAAAAAAAGGAGCTCAGCAA
This sequence comes from Romanomermis culicivorax, assembly GCA_963922205.1. Taxonomy (NCBI): domain Eukaryota; kingdom Metazoa; phylum Nematoda; class Enoplea; order Mermithida; family Mermithidae; genus Romanomermis; species Romanomermis culicivorax. The sequence goes on along the minus strand of CAWUHX010000162.1, from coordinate 125,382 downwards.
AGGTAGAAAATTATAGACCAGTTTTTTTTATGTTGTGTCTCATGCAAGGTTATGAAAGTATTATAAGTGTAGGACCTGATGGCTTATTTTGAGTCAAATAATTTTCTTAATGATAAACAATTTGGATTTAGAAAGAAAAAATCTTGTTTCCTTCAGCTTTTAAGTCGTAAAACATTATGGGCTAAAAATTTGGATAAAAAAGCAGCAACAGATTCAATTTATATCGATTTTCAAAAGTCATTTGATACTGTTTCTCATGAAAAACTGGTCGGAAAATTAGCTTCCTATGGCATACTCTGGTTTTTTATTGAGATGGTTACATGGTTTTTTATTTAATAGGACTCAACTGGTAAAAATTGGCAATAGCTTCTCTAATCCAATCAAGGTTACTAGTGGGTTCCTCAGGGTAGTGTATTGGGGACCAACATTGTTCCTAATTTTGATAAATGATAAATTTGACGGTATTTAGCAGTGAAATTTACCTTTTTGCTGATGATGTGAAAATATTCAATGCTACAAAAATGCTGAAGTACTACAAGGCGATCTTGTCAAACTTTATGAATGGTCATTGAATTGGCAATTATCTATTTCTCTGGAAAAATGCTCTGTTTTGCATTTTGGGAGTAATAACCCCAAAGTTGAGTATTATATAAACGATTTTCTGATTCCTACTGTTTCAGAGATGAAGGATCTTGGTGTTATGTTCAATGAAAAATTGTCAGCAACTGCCCACTGTAATTATGTGGTTAAAAAAGTATCTAGGGTGGCAAATTTGATTTTAAAATGTTTTCACTCTAACTTCAATGAATTAAAAATCAGGGCTTTCAAATCCTATGTTTTCCCTATTCTGGAATATGGTTCACCACTCTGGAATCCTTGTCTGGTTGGGGATACTAAATTGGTAGAAAAAGTTCAACGAAGGTTTACAAAAAGACTTTTTTGGATATAAAGATTTAAGCTATAAGGAGCGCCTCAACAAATCTGGCCTTGATGACCTTGCATTCAGATGTACGTGTATCGACTTATCTTACATGTTCTTAATTTTGAAATTTAAAGTTATTCCACCTGACTCATTTTCACTTTGAGTTCCGTTCAATTATCGCGCGTCTAAGTTTAAATGTATAAATCGAAATATAACTATAATGCTTTAAAACATGATTTTTGCTCGCGAAATATTGATGTTTGGAATTCCCTACCAATGATATCATTTGTTCGAAGAATATGCCCCGTTTTCGGTCTAAATTGAGTCATTTTTTAAAAGCCTATTTCGCACGTGCTTTTGTCACGTCCATGAGCTTTTCTGTATTAGTCGTATTTACTCTTGTATTTAGTCGCATTTAATAAATTTCTTTCTTTCCCTCTTCTTTGCGTTCAACCTATTGTCCAGGTATGCCACTCACAGACCTCGGGGCTCCGTTACATGCATGGTAGAAACATAAACTTACATTGTGATATCGCATCCAATAATTCTTCGATATAACAACCATCATGTGGTTTATACAGTAACCACGTTAAACTTTCCAGTTTTAATTCAGCCAAATGTTCGAAACACGATTTAGCCGGTCCCGCAACGTTATGGAATTCGACATGAATTTTTCGCAATTTACCACAATTCTTGATCAAATATTCGGCAAATTCGGATGTATTTCTAACGTAATCTTGTTCATCGTGGGAAAAATTCGCAGGAAAATTTTGGCGAGAAAAATTCGGATTCTTCTTTTACGATTAAAGCTTCCAAATTGTTTAAATTTAATTTCCACGAATTTAACGATTTTAAAATTAAAATAACGCTGCCGCACAAGCTCAAATTTGAAATGTTGGGGCAATAGAGAGCTAGATGGGCGATTAAAGTTCGACGAATGTTAAGCGATGGTCGTCCCGTATCCATGATTTCAAAGGCCACATTTTTCACATGATCGGCGCAATATTTGATCATCCATTTTAACATCGATGGTTTTTGATCAACGATCCAATTTTCGATATGGAAAGTAAATTTGCGATTTATCGAGCCAGTGGAGAATATCAAATCGGACGTTGAACCATCGTAGGAAATGGTGTTGAACTTTCGGATCAAAAGTACGGTTAATTCAAGCCATTTTTGGCACACTAGATGTAACGAGTGGGTACCAGGTCGTCGGGGTCCAAATACGTTAAAATTTTGATCAGAATTTCATCGGGGAGGTCATTCATGCAAACCATAAATGTTCGAATCTCTGAAAGACATGGATTAATACATTCTATAAAATTCATACCCAAGCATTTTGTTGTATTTGTAGTCAGAAACCTGCAAAAATGAGGAAAAAAATTGAGAAAATTATGGTTATGTTAGTCAAAAAAGAGCCCATGAAGAATATATTGGTGTTCTATAGGAGCGGATAAAGCAAGTTAACGATAGAGTTGTCATGAATTTCTCCGCTATCAACATTACTGTGATTCCCATTAGAATCATCTAAATTTATTTAGTTCTTGGTCCGGCGTGCAGCGCCGGAAAAAATTTTTGGATTTTTACTTTCTAAAACGCTGGAAATGAACCTTCCTAACGTTGGGAAATAAATTAAAATCAGACGCATGAAGTGTAATTTGCTCCGGGTTTTTATATTATAAAACGCTCAATAATAAATCTCTCCAACAGATAATTCGTGAACAAAAGTTTTAAAATCGCAGTCTAAAATGATGTCTTCAATTTCCACTTTCAATAAACGCAAAAGTTCAGATTGCAAACGTTTAAAAATTTCAATCATCGAGAGAAAAAATTGAGAGAATTGATGAAAAGTCTCTCCTTTCGGCGACATAATTGACTGTAAACGATTAGAAATGAAACGAGCTAGCTTGATTGATAGAAACTGTTGAGCATTAATAAGTAAGTCGAAGTAGATATGCTAACGGCCGCGCCTGATAGAATATAGTTATCATTATATCCATGACCGGCGCCAAGCGCCGGAAAATTTTGAGGTTTCGACCTTTTAAAGTCCACCAGAACGCATCTTTTCGGTTTAAAGTTCCCTAAAATTTTTCCACAATGAGAACCATACCCAAATTTTTTTTTCTCATTCGAAATTTTTTTTTCTCAACTCAAAAGGCCCCATTTGAGGAAAAAAACGGTGACCCTAACCGGTATTACTGCAGCTGGTGCACACTACCCCAGCGTATTTTTTTGTGCACGGACATTTGTGCCAATTGGCACAAGAGGCCAAAAAAATTTGTGCCAATGGCACAAAAAAATTTTTTCTGCAAGGAACATACTGAAAACTGCGGAAAAGTTTCAGGCCAAAATTTTGATAAAAATATATCAATTTGAAGATACGGATTAATTTTTGGTATAAATCATGCCCAACCTATTTTTCAGCTAACCACGACAGTGAAATAAGAAAAAACTGCAAGAAAACAGCTGACGGCGACTTAAAAAAATGGAATGCTGAGAAAATTTGAATAACTCTAGAATTGTTCGGGAAGTTCAAATTGATTCAATTTTCGACTGCGAATATTTAAGGTAAAGTGGGGTGACTTTGATCAGGGGCGACTTTGATCAGAGTATGGCATTCCTGCTGATCTCAAATAGTTATCAAATGCCATACTCTGATAAAGTCGCCCCTGATCAAAGTCACCCCCACTTTACCTTATGTAATGTAAAGACTAGAGAAAATAAAGTCTAAAATTGTGTAAATTTTCGGTCGAAACACTGTATTAACGATTTCTATTTTTCTATTAGAATCAATCAAACACAAAAATTAAGGATTTCAGCTCTAAATCCGAATCTGACTGATTGAACAGAGAATATTTAGAATTTTTTTTCATTCATCGGTCATTAACAGCCAGGGTTGGCAAAAACTTAACTTTTGAACTTTCGACTTTTTGGTTTTTTAGTGGTTTTTTAATGGTTTTTTTTGGTTTTTCTATGGTTTTTTAGTGTTTTTTTCTGGTTTAATTCTTTAGAATGTTTGGTATATCAATATAACTATGTAAAAAAGTGCTGGAAGCTCCCTGTATCATCTAAGACTAGATAGGGAGCCGTAAAATGACAGCTAGAAGTATTAACCTTGTCGGAAGTGTCATTATTTTATGCTATAGGAAATCCCTATTTAGCGATAGAAATACAGTAATAGTGGGCACATAAAAAATGAACCATGAATGAAGAACACAAGAAAAGTAAAAATGGAACAGAGCATCGATATGTAAGGGGCAAATTCAAGGAAAAGAAGAAAAATTACAAATAAAGAAAAATATACAATACACAATGTACATAATCAAAACTCAAAAGAAATCAACTACAGAATTGTATCAATGTATTACAATACAATGCACAGAGAAGTTGAAATGACATAATTTTTAAGTATACCGTTTTCGATAAGAGGGTTTTAAATTGATAGATTATTACATATGTCATTAATATTACAAACTGCAGTTGAAGGTCACACATAGACATTTCAGATGTTTCCAAATTTTTGCTTTTCAAACCTGTCTGCGAGCTATAACTACAGCAAATGGGTCTTATTATACATACTATTCTCGCTTGCGTGATAGATACATATTTCTGTACGATTTTTCCTACTTAGTAGCGAAGTCAAGTCCCATAAAAAAGAACCACTCAAAAGCTCCTCTTTTTGTTAACCTACAGTATGCTTAACTGATCTGTATAAAATTTTATTACTGTCTCATTTTTATTTTGAAATTTCGAGCTAAGAAAATTAAAAAGCTTACCGTAACAATAAACTCAGTATATTAAACTCAATCATGTTTTATAAAGTTTTGATGATGATATGGATCAATGGATGTCACCCCGTATGGTCGAAATGCATTCCACGAAAGATTTAGTGTCTACTTTTTTGTGAGCAAATTATAGCAAAGTTGACTCATGTACTAAATGTGTGCTTGCAAGATGGATACAAACGATATCGATTGATTTATAATACATCTTTTAAGTTCGTAATGTATCATAAAAATACGACTTTTTTCTACTTTGTAGTGGAGTCATTTCAACTAAATTAATTGTTTTGTTGATTTAGATAGACACCAATACATGCCTAGAAGATCGACTAATGAGAAGAAACAGTTTAACAATGATTTTGGAAAAAAACCAAAAAAACAAAAACCAGAGATTTTCCAATTTTTTTTTTTTCAAAAAACCAAAAAAACCAAAAACCAAAAAACCAAAGCCTTGCCAACCCCGTTAACAGCCTGTAAAGTTTGCTGCAGCCTGCAACGATACTCTAATACACTGTTTCGAAGAGAAATCACTCGCGTTCGGGTCTAATATACGAGTAGGAAATATTATGTTGATTGAATCGGCGCGGGCGGAGCTCCGAAAATTTTTGGCATTTTCAGCGCCTAAAACGTCTAAAAGTCAAGGAAATTTAATGTTTGACCTGCCAAAAATTTTGTGCCAATTGGCACAAACGCTCAAAAATTTTTGTGCCATTCCAAATTTTTTTGTGCCAAAAACCACGTTTTGGCACAAAAAAATAACACTGCACCACTGTTTTTTTTTTCCCCAAATCGTGCTTTTTCGGGAAAAAAAATTCGGAAAGGGGAAAAAAATTTTGGGCTCTTTCCCCATTTGGGGAAGAAAATTTTGGGGATCGGATACAGAAAAGATGCATTTTGGTGCATTTTAGAAGGTCATAATCTCAAAATTTTTCGGCGCTTCGCGCCGATCACAACTTTAATAATAATTATTATTATGCATTACTAACCCCTGGCACGGCTTTTAGCATGTCTACCTTCATTTATCATATGATCTATAATAGTTTTCATCATCTTGAACGTATTATCTCATGTTTTCATTGGTAATCTTCAATATTTTATCATGATATTTAATGAAGATTCGCATTTTTTCTTTTTAAGAAAGATCAATACGTCAAGTCTCTAAGCTTTTTGATGCAATTATTTCTTTTCTAACGCAAAATCAATTTAAATGCTTCATGGAAATATCTTTCGGAAATTTATACTCTGCTTACTCATATATTTTCGACCAAGTATGAGAGTTTACAAATAAATTATGGTTTTAAAATTTTTCAAGTAAAATTCTAGAAATTACGACTTTTGAACACAAAATTCACATCTACTTCTTGAAATAAACGTTCGGAAAATTGATTTTCCAGTGTCGCAGAATATCAATACCCAAAAAATTTTTCCGGCGCTTCGCGCCGGAAAGATTAACATCCCTTTTAGGTTCTCACTTGTCAACATGGAGGACTCAACCATCGATTTCTCATGTAATTCAAAGTCATTATGCTTTTGGATAGTTTGCTTGAAAGTTTGTTCCAATGCTTGTAGATTAAACTTTGAACTCGAAAATTTCAATTTTTTCCTCAATTTTGATGAATTAACGGGTCTAAAAACATCAGAAGGCTTGAAAAAGCTCAAAAACACGTAAATAAAGCGTCTGTGAGCATTTTTAAGCGAAAAAAACGACTTTGGGAAAATGGGGAAAAAAATTTTGATCCCTTTCCCCATTTGGGGAAAAGGCCCGGGGGAAAAAAAAACAGTGCACTGCACTACCCTATACCGTTATGAGGATGAGTGTGTTTACAGTAAATTCGACAGATTGTTGATAACTGTAGCAAAAATATCAACTTGCTTATTGAATTTCAAAATAACTACAAGAAGCTGAAAACGCGTCAAACGGCAGGGACACCACCTTGGGAGGCTTGGGCACGACCACACGACCCGCGGGAGGTCAGAGGTAAGGCGCCGCACAATTTCTCGCAAATTGGGCTGTTTCTTGGAATCTTTCCAACAATTTGATTATAATATTTACTACTAAAATGAGCGTTAACTGCGACACATTGTTAGGGGCCAGGCCACATGCCTGGCGGGAGATCAGGGGTAAGGCGCTGCACATATTCTTGCAAAATTTTCATTTTTTATATGTTTTTTTTATAATTTCTTGTTTTTTTTATTTTTTGTTTATGTCTTTCTTCGTATTTTTTCGTGTTTTTTTTAGTTAATTTTTTAGTTATCGTATTTTTTGTTTTTTTCGGTTTTATGTGTTTCCTTCCAAATTCTTCTATTCTTTTGCTAGCTGTCTGTTTTTACTCATTTTTTCTTTTTATTTGTTGGTTTTTTTCTTCATTTGTGTTTTATTTTTTTCAACTGTTTTCGTTTTCTCAATAAAAAGTGATAGTCTATGCTGACATTTTTGTTTTTTGTGCTTCACTTGCTTTCTGTTTTTTTACTTGCTGACTGTTTTTTATTTGCTATGTTTTTTTCTAGAAAAAAAAATGCAGATTTTTTTCGTTCTTTTTGTTTGCTTTTCTTCCGTTTTTCTAGTTTGTTGTTTTTTGTTGACTTCTATCATGTTTCGTGTGAAAATTATAGTTTATGATCTTTTTTTGTTTCTTTTGTTTTTATTTTTTCAAAGTGTTTTTCTTTTTTCAATAAAAAATTTTAGATTATGCTGACATTTTTGGTGTGTTACCTGCTTTTCGCTTTTTTAATTTTTTCTTATTTATTCTTTCTTGTGTTTTTTATTGTTTTTTGTCAAGTTTTTTAGTGTTTTGGCTTGAAAATTATAGTTTATGATTAAATTTTTTTGTTTTTTGTGTTTTATTTTTTTGCTCTCTTTTTTGTTTTTTGATTGCAAAATTAGAGTTCATGATGGAATTTTTGGTTTTTTGGATTTTATTTGTTCTTGTGGTTTATTTTACGTCAAAAAAATTTTTTCTCGTAATTTTTTAATCTGTTTTTTTCGCTTTTTTTGTAGTTTATTTCTACGTTTTTTAGTTTTCTGAAATTTTTTTCCGAAAAATTGCGCATTGTTATATGAATTTTATGGTTTTTGTGCTGCACTTGCTTTTCGTTTGTATTTGTTTTGTTTTTATTTTCTTGAATTAAAAAAAATTTTTTGTTGAAAGTTTTTTTCATTTTTTTTATTTCCAATTTTTTTTAATTTCAATTTTTCCTTCTAGTGGTCGAATAAATTTCAATTTTCGGATTTAATTTTGGATCAACGTCGAATTTTACGTTCAAAAGATGTGGAAAAATGTTCAATGGCCAGCTTGCCGTGTGTTTTCCCAAAAATTACATAATTGTGTGACATCTTGAACTATAATTTTTCAATAAAAAAAACAAAAAACTTGACAACAAAAACCATATTTAAACCGACAAAAAAGACAAGAGCAAAGAAATAAATCAAAAAATGAAAAAACTTGAAAAAAGACAAAGTCAATAAAAGACAAAAATAGAGAAACGCAATTTTCAATTAAAATCAACAAACTGAAAAAAACAAAAGAAAAATTTAAAAAAATGAATAAAAACAGACAGAAAGCAAAAGACAAAAATTTAAAAGAAAATATCTAAAACTGAAAAAAATAAATACATACGAGAAAGTAAAAAAAAGTAATCAAAAAACAACAACTCGACAGAAATTCATAAACTGAAAAAAGATAAATTAAAATGAATGAACAAAAAATAACTAAATATTCAACAAAAAAACTGGAGAAAAAAGAGATAAAAAAAAGAAAAAAACTAAAAATAAGTAAAAATGAGGAAATAACAAAAGGGAAAAAACATATAAGGAATACAAATGCAGAAATCGCGATTCTTGAAATTAAAAACCAAAGCTCAACAAAAAAACAAAAAAAGAAAAAGAAAAAACGAGTAAAAACAGACAGCTAGCAAAAGAATAGAAGAATTTGGAAGAAAACAAATAAACCGAGAAAAAAACAAAAAATACACTAACTAAAAGAATAGCTAAAAAAACACGAAAAAATAAGAAGAAAAAACCAATATAAAAAACCAAAAAAAAACAAGAAATTATAAGAAAAACATATACAAAATAAAAACTTTGCAAGAATATGTGTGGCGTCTTACCATGTGGCCTGGCCCTTCACAATGTGTCGCCATTAACACTCATTTTAGTAGTCAATATTTAAATCAAATTGTTGGAAAGATTCCAAGAAACAGCCCAATTTGCAAGAAATTGTGCGGCGCCTTACCCCTGACCTCCCGCGGGTCGTGTGGTCGTGCCCAAGCCTCCCGGGGTGGTGTACCTGCTGTTTGACGCGTTTTCAGCTTCTTGTAGCTACTTTGAAATTTGATGAGCAAGTTGTTCTCTTTGCTACAAAAATCGATGATCTGACAAATATACTGTATATACACTTATCATTATAACGCTATAGGGTAGTGTGCACCAGCTGCAGCAATATCCCCCTAACCCCCACCCCGCAAGTACAGGTATGATCTGCGCACCGTAAACAAAAATTCGCAGAAAGCCCCAACCGAAATGTGTAACCTGGCTTTCAGAATCCAAGTTTTCTTCCAATCATGTTTTCTATAGAACCAAAATGCACATTTTTTTAAAATCAAAATGCGTCTAATAATTTGGTGTAGGGTTTGACCAAGTTATGGTTACAAAGTTACAAATCACAAAAATATGAAAAACGTCTTTGTTTGGTTTAGGGGTGTGTCGTCTTGATTTTTTTTTTGCAAATTTTTTGTGCAATTGGCACAAATTTTTTGGGCTCTTTGTGCCAATTGGCACAAATGTCCGTGCACAAAACAAAACGCTGGCTTGGAAATTTCAGTAACAAAACTACAGTAATTGTGAGCCTGTCCAGTATTAGCTTATTTACAAATTGTACTTCAGAAATTTAATACTACAAATCCGCTTACCCCTGTATTGCTCCTTTAAGGGGCTTTTTTGTTTGGTTTATAACAATTATGTCAACTTGTGGAACTTGGGAATGTTTTTTCCATTTCTGCCACTGTCATGACCTTTTTTAACGTTTTTGGAAATCATGTTGCACCTACTGTAAAGTCATGACAGCAACAAGTGAAGGCTTTCGTTTTTTGTTATTTATCAAAAATTTAGTCACAAACAAATGGATAAGGCGACATAGTGCCAAACGAGTAGTTGGGGCCAGGGCTCGGCTCCAAAGTCGGAAGGTTGACACAAAAACAGCTAAGAGTTATCGATGTTGGGACGAGGCAATGTTTAAAGTGAAGGATTTGGTTGCTCTCAGATCCTGTGTAAATATTGGGCAACTCTCTTGCCACAGAACAGCATCATCAACTGGTTGCAAAAAACAACGGAGAAAAGTCCAATGAGTAAGTCAAATCACATAAAGACCAAGGACTGGCTTTTCTCTTTTTTTCGAGTCACACATCAATTTTCCTGGGCTGTGGTCAGCCAGACTTGGTTCGTAAACCTGACATGAGTTTTTACTGTATAGCAGAGTAGGGCACCACCTACTGCCTGTGTAGTAGGGCCCCGTCCAACAACAGTGTAAACTCGTCAGCTCTTACAAAGTGATTCGCAAGAACACTTCATTTCTGAGTTCAAAGTTGTCAAAGGTTCACAACATCGAAGATTACACTCACAGCAAGTTTGTGTTAAAGTTATTTGTTGTTTTGTTTGTCTTCTAGAGCAGTCGGTTTTTTGTGAGGCTCTGTGCATTGTGTTTTTGTCAAAATAGAGTGGTACGCTAGTAAAACGAAAGCCAAACGTGTGGTCTAGGCTGAGTCAAACTATTTGGAAAATAGTTTGAGTATTCGGGTTCAACTCCTAGGAGGGTAAGCTAGCACATTCCCAGTTTTGGCATCCGAAAACCTTAAATGATAAAGGGAAGTTCCGTGGATAATGGACATAGCACTCTAGACAAGCCTGTCAATCTCCTGCGTTTGACCATCATTGTGTAATTTCCATTCGACACTCTGAGTGTTCTATTGTTCAGCATTCCGCACGCTCTCTACTTCCAGGGGCATACAAAACCTGAACGATTTTCCAAATTGTCCGAAGGGGTTCAAAACATTGAACCTAAGTTTGTATTTTTGGGAGAAAGTCTTTCACCTTTAGGAATGTGCCAGCTTTTCTATTTCTTATCAGTTCATACATTACGAGTGAAAAAATGGGTCAAAACAAAGTACTTGAGAGTTAATTTGGTTTCCAATTCGGAACCCAGATAAGACTACTGATGAGCATGACGAATGGAAACAAAAGAAAACCGCTAATAGACGCGTTGCGAAAAATTAGGACAATAAGTTCAATTTGCATAATGTTACAGGATACAACTCCTTGACCCCATGCTGCTGCAACGGTGAAACCAACTCCGAGAAGCACTGTACAACGTTGAGTAATTTTAGTTGCAAAAATATTTTCCATAACACGCCAAGCATATAAGTAAGCAATAATCATTCGTATGCAAATGCACATACCATTTTCTAAATATATGGTGCATATTTTTCAACCCTGAACACCTTTTTGCTCCTTGTGAAGTCAGTTATTACGATTTACCAACACCATTTTCCAGAAGAAATGAAGCTATGAAAAACGACGCTATTGGCAGTTTTATGGGGTCCCAGTTATTGAACAAGGAACCGTTCGAATTTTTATTTAACCAACATTTTACATCTCGAGTCATATTCCTCAAACTTGACCCTTTCAAAAATGGCTACATGACGAGTTTTTTGCTCGCCTTGCTCACAATGGCCGTTAATGAATCGCCTAATCATGCTGAAGATGATTATTTGGTCGATGATATATTATTTGGTGTAATTGGAAACAATAGCGGTATGAAAACGATAAGCATTAAGAAACGAGTATCTGATGGGCAATGGATGATGTTGATTCAGAATTTTTTCTTCGAAAGTGATGCAACTAGGATTAAAAATAGGGGATTATCGACCAGTGAGAAAGAAAATTTGAATGAATTGCTTGAAAAGCCTATGGAGGAGAAGTTGATTGAATTTTCAGTTTATGATTTGAATGACAATTTGACCGTTATTGAAAACTGCGAAGACACGTCCAATAAAATTGTGCATCCGTACATGGAGAAACTGGCGGAGATGCCACAAATGGAACAATATTCTGAAACTGTAAAATTCAAAAGTTTGAAAGGCTTCTTAAAGCTGCCATACGGTTTCCGAAGTCAACAGGTCAAATCACTCAACAAAATGAGAATCCAGTTATTAATCAATCATATAAACAAGCATAGTAAACATATTTGTCGAATATCAAAGAGTATGGATTGTAATACTGCAGTTCATGGTTTCATTCATGGAATACTATTTGCAACATTGCCTTTCCATGCCACAGATGTCAGTGTTAGAATGGATGCTAGAAATGCATACCTTATACTAGAGCCCCATATTCGATTGAAGGATATGAGGCAATTTGCAAAACCCATATGGGTCAACTTGGCTGGCAAGAAAAAGCCCAACACTGTTGATTTGAATATAATTGGGAAAGTGTTGACCATGGCACAAAATCTACTAGATGCGACAAGTGATGAATTGGAACAACAAAAAGTAAAAATTTCGCAATACATAGCTCAACAGATAGACCTCATCTCATCAATGGATTTTGTGCACAAAGACTCAATATACCTCAACGCCTACTTTCTGGGCATGGTCACTTCTAAACAATCTGACAAAATAAAACGTGATATCTATGTGCCAGAAAAAGAGTCTCTTACGGAACTTGTCATCCACGTTATTGATAAGCTAATTGTTGTTTTCAATTTTGATACACTGAAAGAACCAGGCACAGTAGCACAGAAGCTTGGACAATTTGGCAATGAATTTAAAAGTATGAGTGCCATTGTGATTACAATTATTGAGGATATGTCGCATTGCAACCCGATAATTGTTCGAGGAGTAACTTATCAACGTCATGTGACAATTGAAATCCATAAGATTAAAAAACCTTCTGCAGAAGGCAGTTATACCCAATATTACAGACTACACCCCAATTCAAACATTGTACATAATATGGTTTCTTTACATACACAAAATGGAAATGCTCATGAAATATTATATCCTCATCTCCACCAGTGGCTCATGCAAGGAAGTAAAATCCACGAAATTAGTGAAGAAGGATTCAGGTACTTCATTCAAGGCAGTTTGCACAATCCCAGGCTCTCACTGCCAGGCGTGGGTAGAGTGGATAGATTCCACTCCACAGTTGCCTACACCATTCGTTTAGAATCTTTGAGAAGAATAACTCAAATCAATTTTATTCCAACCAAATTTATCGAACAGTATAAACAATATATTAAGATGGAAACAAATAAAAACCTGCCATCAAACTATAAAATATATAACATATTTTACGAATATAACAAAACGTCCAGTAACTTTATTGTTTTTACCAAGGAAGGTTTAGACTTTGAAGATGGATCGTTCTATACGATTTGTTCCTCGCCTATTGCGAATAAGGAATGTTCAAAATCAATAATCATCAAATCCAATCATGCATTATCAGTTGCAGACAATGTCATTTTGCCAGAAGTGTATCGAATTTACTTCATTGCATTGGAAGAAAATGCTCGATCATCTAATATAAAGGAAAGCGTCAAACTGAATATATCCAATAATAAATGGCAAACTATGGACTTTGATACTTCATTGTCCAAATGGGGTCTATTGACGGATAACCTCGAAGATCCTTTCTATTTATTATCCGAATTCATTAATGAAATTGTGAATGAAATTGACTCGATTCCTGGCATAAAGTTTCCGGGTGCTGAAAACAAATTGGCTTGGAAAATGGCCCAGGTAGAAATCAGTTGGTTAAAAACTGCGACCAAAACCATATCAAAAGTTGGAAAAACACTTTTGCCTATGGTCGCTGTAGCCCTGGATGCGCCACTGTTATATTCTTCGGTGCGAGATATAATAAATGGTGATGCCAATGCACGTACTATATTCAACACTGCTACAGCAACTGTTGGAATATCAATGACCTTGCTGACCACAGATGTAGCCACTAAAGCCATGTTGACCATTTTTCCCAATATACTGGGACCAATCTCGTGGACCATTTTGGCCGTAGGAGCTGCCACCTATTTTACCAATCGCATATGGGATGTTAATGAAGAGATGGACAAATTGCAGAAATTGGTCAAATTCGATGCAGTGGAATACACGTTCGAATTCTTTCGCAGGCTATTCTTCATGGGTGGATCGAGTTATGCTACGGTCGTTGAACATGAAAAGAAAGTGAACAATATACGCTTAGAATATGGTATAAAATTATTGGAGAAGAATAAGAATATACAAAATTTCGTATCTACGGCTTCTTGCTATGATGCTGACAATGCTGTATATACAATTTGTAAAAGTGTGTTCATCGATTTAATGAACCAGTCTACATCCATATCGGTCGACAAAACTGATCCTGATATACCAAATAATCAAACTGAACATTACGAACACTTGTGTCATATGGCCAAGTCATTTAAGCATCAACAAGCAGGAAAAGTGCTGAATATGTTAACCTCATTTTTCAAATATTTGTTCGCAAGCAAATCCACTCAATCCAAACCGAACCTATCATTCAAGTGTATAGAGGCTTTTGGAATCAGAAGGAAGCAGACTACGCCTAACATTATGTCATCAGCTCATCAGATCAGCTTCTATTTATTGATCGGGAGCTGTTACGTTTATGGATTGAAAGACACGTACAATATTTTTTCCTTGTCGAATGGTCAACATTGTACATTACATGGCGGTGGTAGAGGCAATCGATTCCAATTTGTCACAATTTTCCAAAACTGTACAATAGATGGTTATGGAAGAGCTGGAAATTCTATCGACTTTTCACAGTTGGATGTTAAACAAAATTTTAACATTGTGGCCGAAGGAGAAAATATAATTAAATTGATCGATAGTGATGAATCGATAGTATTGGGCAAAGTTCATATGAGGAATGTTGATACAGTGATATTTGGTAGAACAAATAATTCCGACTTTTTGGAAGCTGATTGCTTTTTGGATACTGTTAAAATTTACTGCGATGAAACACCAACGGATGTACAGCATGAACTGTATATTCCATACAAAAAGCATTGCAACTATTCAATGAAAGTAATAGTTAATGGTAAAGCTCTCATTTCCAATGAAGCTACTTTTGGTCAGTTTGTATACACATCACATAAAGTGAAAGGCAACATTTCGTTAAATTTGAAAGGATCTGAACACGCCTCACACGTTTATGTTGCATCCTTCGCAGATATCAATAGCATTGGAGACTTCATTTTTGAGCAGAACTCCAGCTCTATTATTGTTAAAATTGTATACAATGAGTTTGAAATTTACATAACCATGACTGAACCAAAAACTTTACAAATTACTTTCACAGAGAACATTAAATTCCACTATGACAATGGTTTGCATCATTTGGTTATATTTCATCCTGAAACAAAAGGTCAATTATGGACCAGATATCGCCTGGCTTTGGAACTCTTTTCCAGGAGGCATATCCCAGTGAGAGCTTATTCCGAACGAGATCAAGAGAAATTCAGCTTTTATGATGGAAAAATACTGATTGATGACATAGAAATGAATTACTCAATGCCACCCAATGATGAATTTTGGGCTCAGGAGCCACAATTCCAATGCAAAGAAGGATACAATGTCTTTGTATTCCATCCATTTTGTTATCCATCTCAAAGACCAAAAGTGGAAGGTGTTTCACAAGAACTATTAACGTGCTTTAGTTCAGCAGTAATCGATATTGATCAGGAATTTGATTTTCTTATATTAGACATGACGACCTTAACTTTCTATATGGACAAGAAGGATAAATTCTACGACATTTACATTCAATCTGAAGTATCAGGGGACACAATGATTCTCAAATTTATTGGAAATCGATTAAATAATAATACGTATTATTATGCGTGGAATATCGGAAGTATAACCTTGAAAAATATATTGCGAAATGGACAGTACAAAAAACTGAAGATTATGGCCAAATCGGATTTTGTTCTGACTCCCAATGACCATGGCGAAATCGAAGCGACACCTCTTCCAAAAGCAGTATGTCCATTTAGTCGCTTGGTAGTTTTAGAACACCACGTCATTGAAGGAGGTCAAACATTTTTGTTCAATGATCGTATACCAACTGCATTTGACGTGATCAGAATTCAAAGTTCGTTGGTAATAACAAATTTAGCTCATAAAATTACAGAAAGTTTGATCAGGCTTGACCCCTCCATAACATTGTCGACGATCATTCTGAAGAATTTTTTCGATAATGTAAAAATGGAAACTTTGAAGTTGAAATTTGGAACTGAAGATTACAGTATTGATTTGACACAGTGGGAAAGTCTACCTATCATATCTCATGATGTCTGGAGAGAGAAGTTGAAGGTGATGAATGATTACTTGAATGAGGAAGCCTTTCTTATGCATTATGATATTCGTTTTCGTACTGACATGGAATATTTGAATTTGGCCACCTAATGGCTGGTTGATTTGAATCAAATTTTATATTTTGCACTGTAAATTGTTATAAATTATTGTTATTCTTGAAATGTTCTACACTCCCCATTCTCATCCAGGTCCTCCATTCGGTCAACTTATTGGCCCAACCCAACACAAGTTCGGTCAACTTCTGAGTCAGCTGAAACCTGCCCTACCCAACTCAAACCCAAATTTTCGGGGACAGCATTTTTAGTTCAAACAGCAAAAGTAACTACACAAAATGCATTGAAATCTACCATTATTGTGGACCAACAATATATTCTGAACAGTTTCTGGGGTTAAGCGTGATTTCAAATCAGTGACGATTCGTCCTGCTCTACTAAAAACAGATTCAATCACCACAGGAATGGCCAAATACCTTCTTGTCAAAGCTACTAGTCATGGATCTGATTTGAATTACCACCGACAGAACTGAGCATGGGGTTTAATATTCCATCAACAGTTTCTTAGCTGATCCTGCGACTTCAGTAAACTCATTCTCCTAACATATATACAGCGTAATAAAAATATATCGCCTCAGTTAATGCAGAGTATCTCATTCAATACATGAAAAAAATGATGTAATTTTTTGAACTTGATTTGCAATGTTTTGCGCGTCAAGATAAGCTGCAGATTGGGTTTGATATACTGTAGTCTCCGCCGAAGAATTAAATTTTCGTCCGGTATTAATTTTTTCCGGTTTATTTTCGTTTTTTTTGCGCCTGAGGTAAATTTTAGCAAGAAATTCCTCTAATGCAGTCGAAAAGCATATCGTTTTTTATTGGAATGCTTTTCAAAGCATTAAATCACCTAGCAGGATGTATTTTTGGGAATTTTCTGCACTAAATGCACTTCATTTATGAAATTACTGCATTTATCAAATTCGTAATTTCGAAAACATTAGTGAAAATGTTCAAGTAATGAGCCGAAAAATGAGGAATTTCCAAGACGCATGGTAAAATTCTTGTTCTTATTTCTGATTATTTTCCTACATTTTTATCTTTATTTTTACTTTTTAGACTCAAATTCTTTTGCCTGCTATCCAATTTATTGATGCATCCATAACAAACTGTCTGAAGCCAGTCCAATCACTGGTATGCAAAAGATATCATAAAATCAACCAATTGTGCAACAGAATTTATGAAAAATACAAAAAAGACGGAAAGCACCGAATTCGAAGACAATTCGATCACAAGAACAAGGTGTGAACCATGCAGCAAAAAAGGTGACTGAAAAACGAATATATGCTGCTGAATATGCCGTAAACCACTTTGTGGCAATCATATCATCGCTTGTTGCCATGATAGTTGGGATTAATGTGTTTTTTTATGTAATTTTACATTTTTATTGTTGGAGTAAATGATAATGCGATTTTCATGCAGTTTTCATAACGAAAAGATGGGAAAAGGTAACGGGGGTCATGGATTCTCATCTCTAGGAACTTGCACTGCTCATTGACAAGGTGGTGTGTTGATTCTGCAGTATCTATTCAGCCATTGTGTTATTTCAGTCATCTGTGTCAATCCAGCCACTGAGTCAAAGATATAAAGTGGCATCATGATCGGAATCAACACTGGATTTTGCATCATCCATCATGTGTTGCATGGAATTCTCGACTATCATGAAGAAAATCAATAAATTGGCCCGAAAAATGATCTACTTAACATTTGTTTTATGGTCACTTTTGTGTGTCCAACCTTACCCATGCTGACGACCATGTGTTTTTCACACTTTTTCGCTCTTCATATTGCATATTAAGTTAAACCTTCTTTTTTTGCTACTACATCTATCGCTTAGTTGTCAAATTAAATTTTTAACCAAAAACTTTTACTTCAAGTTATGACTCAGTGTAAGCAGAGTATAAGCTTTTTCCACAGTTGAAGAAAAATTTGTTTGATAATGCAATTGCATGAAATCTTTTACATTTTGGGCGGCAAACTATGGAATTTTGGACAAATTTCCATCTCCAATATGGTCATCCTTTGTACATGTGGAATTTGCTTTCAACTCTTTCCAGGAAAATAGCATTTGTAAAAATCAGAGACTATGCTCATAAATGACTTTATACAATGAACTAAATTATTTGTAAATACGTTCAAATGAAAGAGCAGGTCATAATTAATTCCAATGAAAATCTTAATTTTCTGCTGAACACTTGACTTTTTGATTTCAAGAAGTTTAAGTGGGATATGAATAATTGTAGGTCGATCGAGTTTCTGTATGGTCAGCTACAACCTCACTTCAATAGCTCATACATTAGTTGTTCTATTACTACCAGTGATTTCTTTTTTCATTACAAAAATCATGGCATAAGAGCTTAACAATGACAGCATTTGTGTTCTAATAAATTCCGCTCAATTTGTCCATTCCTAAACAGTTCTTGGGCGACTAATTTGTTGGATAAAAATGAGAAGTTATATATTCCATAGATGGAAAGTGGCTGGAATTGAGCAGAAGGATGGGATAGCAACAGAACGGAATGAAATGGCTGAATAAAGGTAAGAAAGAAATTTTTTGGCTGGATCAGAGCAAATGGCAAGGGGACTAAATTATTACAGACTCATCAACACCACAATAGCTGTCGCTTTACAAACTCTGCAATTGCATCCACTGCTGTATTTATTATTTCCTCCATGCAGTTTGGCTCCCAGCTCCATTTCATCTTCTGGTTCACACCCCACTCAGGGGTATTTGCAGATAGCAGTTGTTAGGTAGATGTGGAGTTACAACGATTGGTCTGACCTTGGTGTTTATACAAAGGAGGATACAACAGTTCTTACTACCCACCATACATGCACATAGGTGGGTAGGGGGGTAAACCCCCATACCTGAGACCCTGGTCACCCTCCCCCTGGCCAAAAAAATCGTCAAAACACCCCCTGCACTTTTTACAAGACAGCTTTTTTCATGATTTTTGTGCAGATTTTGTATGAAATACAGGTTTGTAGAACTTTTTTTGTTTTTTTGCTCACCCACCCCCCCTACCCCCTGGGAAAAAAGTCCATGGACCCTCCCCCCTAGAAAATTCTTGCCGTGCATGTCTGCTACACACCAAACACTAAATTCACGCAGGCTAAATTTGGCAACTTTCTTGGTCATTGGTACACCTTGAGGTGAGCAATGAGGTTCCTACAACTGTTTCCATTAACCTGTCTTTAAAAATACCTTCCTCTATGCTCACGAAACCTCACAAGTCAAGTTGCCATGTTGAAAGTATATTAAATCACAATAAAAATATAAAAACAAAGTAAGGACAGACACGAGTTTCCCATAAGTCAGAAAATATGAAGAATGAACATGAGCCTACAATATGGTGCTATGTAAATCCATCATTTACCCATGGCGGTTTTCTTGCTTACTCCGACTGCAGATAGATTCTGGAAGTAAAATTGATTATGATACAGTATCCCCTGACACGATGCACAAACTGGCAAAGACTGAAGAGAAATTTACTCATATTTCTGTAGCTTACCACATACAGAATCAAAATAATCTATCTAAAGCCCGGTTCATACTTCTGCTCGTTGCTCGGCGAGCATGCTTGACGAGCATGCTCGATGCTGTGGTCGGAGATGTTTGTCGAGCACAGCGTCGAGCAAGCTGCTCGTCGAGCATGCTCGGCGCGTAAATATTTGCTGGGCGAGCAGAACCCCGAGCACAAAAAATTTGCTCGTCGAGTATGCTTGGGGTAGTAGAAAAATGTTCTATTCCTCTGAGCATGCTCGTCAAGCAACATACGTTATAAGTATAGACAATCAAAAACTGCCTATATGCCTATAGGCAAAACTACGTAAAACTGTGACTCGGTATGCATTGTATATAGTTTAAAATAAGCTGCGTGCATTCTGCGTGTAGATTTTTTTGTTGTGAAAATTTTTTTGTCATGTCTATTCGAAAAAAATTATCAGAAGATGAAAAATTTAAACTTATTGAACTTGTTCGTGAAAAAGAATTTCTGTGGAACGTTCAATCACTCGATAACAAGGACGTCAGGAAAAAAACGAATTTTAGAATGTAATCGTCGAAGTAAATCATCAAATCGTGGTCCCGACATGCAGTAAATTTGAAAAAATCGCTCTGCATCATTATTTTTCAAGTCCGAGAAAAGTGTGGCATGTTGACCAAACTGCGACCTCGCCCTGTTCATAGGCATACATGCACGTGGGGGGGGGGGGGGGGTTTGCCCCCCAACAGATTTTTATTGACCCCCAGCAGATTCTTGCTGACCCCCAACAGATTTGAATTTTCCAGCAATTATTGAGAAGATGACGAAGGAAAATGATCAAGAGAGAAGAGAAAGTCGAGATAAAAATGGAAATGATGCTGTAGTTTGACAATTTTTCTAAACAAATCATACTTGATTAAAAAAAAAGTAACATGAAAACTTGAAATAGTGCTGTCTAAGCAAGTAATTTAACATACATGTGACTAATATACGTTGAAAAATATGCTGCTTGGATGTTAGAAGACATTCATAGACCTTTCTTTTCGCTATGAAAAACGAAAAAAAATTTTTGTATACCACCCCCTGTCCTGGCTGACCCCCAGCAGAATTTATGTGCTGTGCATGTATGTTCATAGGACGCACTGATCATCGTCTTCGATTTCTTTTGATGAAACAATTATTGACGTGCAAAAATGGGTAAGAACGCGAATTTTCAAGGTTTTGGAAAAATACATTTCAAAACGCGCGAAAAGTTGGCTCGTGAAGTATGAACCAACTACGAGCATGCTCGCCGAGCAAGATGCTGGCCGAGCATCCCCGAGCATGCTTGCCGAACATGCTCGGAGCTGTGCTTGGAGATGCTCGGCGAGCATGCTCGGCGAACATGCTCAGGGTAAATTTGCTCGCCAAGCCCGGTTCATACTTCTGCTCGTTGCTCGACAGGCATGCTCGGAGCTGTGTTCAGAGATGGTCGGCGAGCATTGCTTCGAGCAAGCTGCGCGCCGAGCGCCCACGAGCAAATATTTGCTCAGCGAGCAGAACCCCGAGCATAAAAAGTTGCTCGCCGAGCATGCTCGGGGTAGTAGAACATTTTTCTACTCCTCCGAGCATTCTCGAAGAGCAACACATGTTGTAAGTATAGGGACGTCCCAGACTGGGCTAATTTATCAAAAATTGAACAATGGGCGCGCACGACAAATTTGAAATTTTGCGCGCTCCGGTAATAGGGATGTATCGGGCCAGAGAATATCTGGGCGGGTCAGGCGGCAAGAATACCAAGTCGGGTCACAAGTCGGGTCAGAGACATCTAGCAAACCAGGTCAAGGGTTACAAAATATGTTCAGTTCAGAAAGTGTAACACAAGCACATTACTCGCCATGTTGCATGCTTGTTTATTATTTA
This sequence comes from Romanomermis culicivorax, assembly GCA_963922205.1. NCBI lineage: Eukaryota > Metazoa > Nematoda > Enoplea > Mermithida > Mermithidae > Romanomermis > Romanomermis culicivorax. The sequence continues at coordinate 103,850 of CAWUHX010000162.1, read as the reverse complement.
TTGTAAATAAACATTTAAAATGAAAAATGACTCATCTTATTACTTTTTTGCTATTTTGGGAAATGAGAAATGAAACGAGACAGGGAAATTAGAAATAAAAAAATCTTTTTCTGTTATACAGGACAAAAAAACGAAAATGAATCCGATCTACGATTATTTGAAATAAATCAAAAAATCAGAAATTATAGCCAAGGATGGCATGTCTGCCGAAAAAATCTTTGTTTAGCATAACTGCTCCTCGAAAACTCTCTCTCAGGTACAAGACTTATTTTAGTCTCTTTTTTATTAAATGCTTGTAAATTGAAGAACGACCAACATCGGTCATTGTTCACACGAAGATTTTATTATAGAACTTTTTGATTACAGTGGAAATTATGGAACACTCAATATTTGAAACAGTATTTTATGTCAAAAAGTTTTGGACACCATATCATTGCTTTTAACCTGATATTGATGAATAAATCTTCGTGAATTATGGAAATTGAACGATTTTTAAGCATACTTTTCAATTAATCATAATACTTTAAAATATGAGTTTAGATGTTTCTCAGTGCGCTCTATCATTTCCAAAGAAAAAATGAAAAAATTTTTCATAATTTTCAACATTTTTGAGGAAAATTTGCAACTCTCTGTACGATTAAGTCTTCAAAGAACACTGAACTATTTTAAAATAATGTTGTTTTATTGTTCATACTTACTCGTATTTGCAACATTTATTTGAAAAAAGTCTTTCTACTTTTCATGGTGTACAAACCGAAAAAATTCTGAAGAGGTCCGCAATAGTTCTGCCCAGGAGCAGTCAGGGTTCCGCCTGGAGTCAAGAATATATTTTTCAGTGTAGCTCATGTGAAAGCTGAACAGCATTACCTGTCTCGCTGTGCTTCCTTGTTCATGTTTTTGTCGAATAAAAGATATTTTCAGACACAAAACACGGCTGATATTTTCTGTCATGATAGTTTCATTGTTTGCTCACCTTGCTTCAGCTTGTTTTCGAGTCGTTATGTTCAGAAAAGCACATTAAACATCGAACTATCAGAACTGTCTAGATTCTCAGTTCAATTCATTCTTAAAATTTCCATTTCATGTTCAATCCACAGAGGATGGATTTTCTATTAGTTTTTTGTATTATTCTATTTCATCATTCGGCTATTTCTGCTGTGATTGATAATGAATCAGTACTGAAGATCAAAGGTGATAAGCACACAAACGTAAGTGAAGCTCACAGGCAACTCCATACACTGGTGCTCGAAAATGGAATGAAAATTGTTCTTATCGAAGATGTAGCTGCCGAGGAATCAAACGTTCATCTTCACGTGAAAGGAATCAGTAAGTTTCAGAGTCAAGTGCTATGGAATTGAAACTTGAACTTTGCTCGAAGTTTTGAAATTATTATAACTTGTGAGAAATCATTTCCTGGATTTCAGTTTGTCTTCTCTGTTCGTTGATCAGGTCTATCGACGTCAGCAATAGAACAAATGGGCTGATTGTTTGTACATAATTGATCATCGAAGGTCACTCTAGGGAGCTCCCTGTGAGTAGGAGTCAACAGGGTGAAACAGTTCTTAAGTAAACAAAATGCAGCCTTCAGTTACAGTGTAATCTAAGTTTTCCAGTAACTGGTAACTAGATACCAGCTTGCAAAAGCTAAGGGTACAGGGTATCCCAGAAACTTGAAATCTCAAGAATAGGACATGGAACTCACAAAATCCAAAGCCCAGGAAATGTAGGGACTGTCAAAGGTAATATCCAATGTATTGTGTCAATGCCCACTTTCACTTATAATGCAACTCGAAATGGTAAAAAAATTGCGTAAATAAATGATAATGTTTGCCGTTCTCATTTCGTTGGATGTAGTTAACACAAGGACATTTTGCGTGACAATGGGTAACCTACAAGATGCAAAATGAAATTTAAGAAATGAAATTAAAATCACTTTTTGGTTTCATTTTGATCTTTCAATTTTTGCAATGACTGCTACCATAAAATTATCCCCAACTCTTGCAGCTCGAAATTCTACAACGCAGAAAAAAACATATTTTGGTTCTCCTTAGTGTGTGTGCTTTTCTTTCTATAAAGTGGGAAATATATACACACAAAAAAGGGTGTTCTCTGTGTTTTATATGCAAAAATGTAGATGAAGTATTGGAATAAGTATACCACATGATTGTGCATCACTATAGCCACAAACACACTAGAGCCGCCGTCTCACTAAGGCCACCATATCACTACAGCCATCATCTCACTATAGCTAATGTATCAGAATAGCCACCAAAATCTCACTAGAGCCACCACGATGCATAATAATGATCTTGCTACAGCCACCAGTGTCGCATATTTAAAGATACTATTACAGAAAATGTCTCAATACAGCCACTAGGGACAACCTGTAAAATGCAGTGTTATAAACAACTTGTACGTGATACGTGTATTGGTATTACATAATGGGTGTTCAAGAATGAGTATTACATGAGTACGGCAATGAGTACAGATGCAGCACATTTCATGGCATTAAAAAATATTATTGTTGCATGGGTGAGAGCCTCGTCACCTCATTTGCATATGCTTTGTGCTTAAAAATAAAGAGGCCGTTTTAACTGCTAAGCATTGAATAAAGACTTAAAAGATCCCTAAATTTGGTACAGGCATTACAAAGACCAAAATGGATTTTGGTGCGGCTGTTTTTGTATCAACTCGGTTCGTGAAAATAAAAATGTTAGTTTGTGCCGCAAATGATGATGGTTACTTTCACTATCTGTTTCGCTGAAAATCTCAAAAACGACTCAGTGATAATTCTTTGAGCGAATATTACGAGTGCAGAAGTTGTGTTATCAATGGTCCTGATAAAGATAGGCAGGCTCCAAGTTACAATAAGAAATGTACGATGCACAACATATTTATTGTGCAGAAAAACAAGTAATTTTCTGCATTATCTGTTGAGTGGCTCTTCCGACACATTGGCTGTAGTGACATTTTTGGTATGTGACACTGATTGCTGTAGCAGGATCTTTATTATGCGTCGTGGTGGCTCTAGTGAAATTTTAGGGGCTATTCTGGTACATTAGCTGTAGTGAGATAATGGCTCTAGTGATATGGTGGCTATAGTGATACAGTGGCTATAGTGTGATGGTGGCTATAGTGAGACGGGCCCTACCAGATTAACACTAGCATCACAAAGAACTCCCTTTGAACTAACTAAGCATTTTAGAAACTCTAGTCATTGCAAATAAATGAATGGTGCAACCAAAAAAATGTGAAACTGAATTCATATAGCTGCAAAACAGATTAAGATGAATTTTACCAAAAGTTTGATAAATGATAAATGTCAATCAGTAAGTTGTTGGGGACCACTGTTCTTCCAACTCACTCTGCTTCCATTAGATCAATAGACTCAAGTAAGAAAAGCGAATTGTTTTCATCATCAGTCAGGATGATATTGCATGCGGACATTGGTATATAAGGGAAGTGAGCATCAAATATTATTCACAGGTGCAATTAATGATCCATCAGATATCATCGGTATGGCTGCATTCATTGAGAAGATGATTTTCAAATGTCGAGGAAGAGTAAGTTGATGAGTATAAGTGCTTTTTCGAGTATAGCATTAGATATTCATGTTACTCCAATTTACAGAATCTGGACCATGAATCTTTTTCAAGTTATATCGGAAGGCATGGAAAGATGGTGGATTCATTTACTTTATATGATGGAACAGCGTTTCAATTTAACATTGGGCACGATCACTTTTATGAAGCTTTGAATTGGTGAGTGAAGCACGATCACTTTCATGATCAAGAATAGTTTTCATGTGAATTTGGATGTTTGGAGAATTCACTTTGCTAACTAAAAGAGATGAATCCCAATGCTGAATGGTTTCTTGCACCTGAGAGGCGTGGCGATTTGAATTAGGATTCAATAGAATCGTCCAGATAGTGAGCTTGTGAATAGGATAAAACATAAATCCTGTCCATGAAAGGAACATACGGACATACCACAACCCCCCTTGAAGCAACCGGGAGAGCCACTGGTATAGTCAGTAGTGTTCAAGGTCTTCTTGAGTGGTGCTGGACCTGTCCCATTATTGGCAAATCTTGAGTTAGGCATGACCATCCCAAACAAGGGTTCACAAGAAATGATTGGATTTAGCCTTTGAACTAGATGAAACATCATCTTATGGGTGGAATGTGTATGCAAGTATACAGTATTGCACTCCTTTAGAGCAAAGGGTGCGCTTGGTACGGTCGCCAGTGAAGGAGGGCTTCATTGGTGACATTGGAGACTAAATGTTGCCAAATTGCCCCATCAAAGGGAGTAGATGGTCACTAATGTAACTCAAACCCATAGTCCAATAAAACATAAAAATGTTGCTCACTGAAGGGATTAGATCCTCGAAAATCTGCTAGCAGGGCAGATGTAATATCAGGGGCCATAATTGAGGTATATTGGTGATTCCTTGAAATGATTGTGTATATAGTTGTGCTGTGGACAGAAGGTGCATGTGTATGAAGGTGGGAAAGAAGTGTTTGTCTGCTGTTGACTCTGGTCAAGTAGACCAATTTAGTAATAGGCCAATTCCATATATATGAAAAAGTCAAACTGCAGTTTCTGCATTGGGCCAGCATGAGAAAAAGATCGTGCCCCAACTCTGCCACCATCCCAACACCGCCAGCGTCCCAACACCGCCACTTTCGTGTCCCAACACTGCCACCATCCCAACTCCGCCACCATCCCAACTCCGCCAGTTTCTTGTCCTAATTTTCGCAATCTTTCAAAAAGTTTGTTTTTTGTAACAAAGTTTTTTTTGTAACTTAACAATATGACATTGCTAATTCATAGGATGGCAAAAACTGATATTATCATTAAAGCAATAAATACATGGTATATCTATATAATCTTCGTTTGTATAGTCGTACTTAGCTATTCAAACGATTTTACCATAATAACCAAAAATAGAACAACGAGCGTGAGACCGGGAATTTACTTCATTAGCATATTACCAAAATAACTGCGTGCTTTGCACATTAAAATACAAATATGCATGTCTGTTTTCATTTCTTGTTGTCAATTGATTCGAATTTGTGTAATCAAATCATGGGTGACTTTGGTCCTATTGAAAATTTTATGAATCAGGAATTAAAGAGTAATTTAGTGATAATTCCGGCACGTAAAAAAATTATCACTTATATCTTAAAATATTGTTCATTCATAGGTCTGATAAGCACATTTGGTCAAGTTTAACGTGTTACAAAAAATAAACTTTTTGAAAGATTGCGAAAGTTGGGTCAAGAAAGTGGCGGAGTTGGGACGGTGACGGATTTGGGACGGTGGTGGTGTTGGGATGGTGGCGGTGTTGGGACAGGAAAGTGGCGGAGTTGGGATGGTGGCGGAGTTGGGATGGTGGTGGTGTTGGGATGGTGGCGGTGTTGGGACGGTACCGAGAAAAAGTGGTAGTATGTGCCTGACATAAGCGTTCATGCATGTAAGGGCTTATGTCATCTCACCTTGGAGAACTTTCTTTAACCAGTTTGAATTAATCGTTATTTATTGAAATGTTGATATTTCTTCTTATACAATACAATGTGAGTTACTATAATCTTTAATGCTCTTTGTGATAATTGGAATTATATACCTAATCAAGCAGCTCTGAATATAGCCTGCCAAAGTGTGAATTTGAATCATACTATACAAAGTTACCACATGAACATGCTATTGCGAATTTGTAAATGCCTCATGGTGCTTATTGTGCCATTGAGTTGATTTGCAGTATGCATGAAAGAATGTGGAAGTTGGGGATTCGAACCCCTCACTGAGCATGATTTTTCTGATGTGCTGGCCATACGAATTTTTGCATATAACATAGCGTTCATATAAACTCAAGGCTTTGCCAATTAATTGGCAGTCAAATCAGAAAACTTTTATTGCAAAATTTGTGCATGAGTATCACCTACATGCATTTATAATGCCAGTGTTTTCTTTTCACAGGTTTGGCCAGTGTTTCATTCAACCCACATTCCACAAAGCAGACATCGAGGACATAGTTCATGATGTTCATTCAGAGTATCTATCATCAGCTGGGCCTGCATTCTTCAAGTCATATAGATTTTGTAGAGCCATGTGCAACAATGAAACTTGCCACATCATACCTGGCAAAATGAATTCAGTGTGGAACATTCACCAACTGAATGACATCGATTTGGGCAGAGCTGCTGAAAATTTTTTCAAAGAATATTACACATCCGATTCCATGTCTTTAACTATTATCAGTTCAGAGTCAGTGGAAAACATGAGTCGAATTGTTGCGCCCCTATTTTCCAAAGTGCATAACAGGAGTCAGAAATCTCATCACAAAATCCAAAATGAACTGATCACAAGACAGAATTTTGTCGGCAAATTGATAAATGTGGAAATTGCATCCGAAGATGATCAATATTGGATAATTTTATCATTTCCTGCTCCAGACTTGGTGAACTTGACAATTAAAGGAACGGTGGAATATTTGCAATTGTTGCTAACCTATGCAGGAAATGGTAGTTTCTTGAAGAATTGGAAAGACAAAAATATTATCTATAACATTGAAAGTGGGCCAGAATTTTCCAGCAAAACTGAATTCAACATGCTAACAATCGACTTCGAAACGTCATTTGATGGATTTAATAATTTGACTACTATTTTAGAAAGTCTGTTCTCATTTCTAGCTGCTATCAAAGAAAGGCACAACAATGAAGAATGGCTGTATGACAATATGCGTAGTCTTAGGATGCACATGATGGGCATTGATGTGAGTTGTTTGGCAGTTCTTCTATTGATAGATCAACATATCTGAAGGAAAGTTTAATGTTTAGAACTATACATGTATTTCAAATTGTTGGAGTCAGGGCCAGCAGACATTTTCGTTGTAACTTTAAAAACGAGCATGATACTTAAAAAACGTGTTTCAAATTCCGCATGACTTACTAAAAAAAGTTGCACAAGATAAATCAAGTTTTGCGTCACAATATTCAAGATTGCAACCATATCATCACAATATTCAAAATTCCAATCATTGCAACAATATGCAAAATTGCAAAATCAAGTTAATATCACAGTTGCAATTTCAAGCTTTGAGGGACAAGAAATCAGCTTTTTTACAAAAAACGTACTAATCATCTTGGTTACAAAAAAGTAGTCAAGTGCATCTCAATCACAAAAAATTATTCAAGCGCATTTTGATTACAAAAAAACGTAATCAAGTGCATCTCAATCACAAAAAATTATTCAAGCGCATTTTGATTACAAAAAAACGTAATCAAGTGCATCTTGACTGGAAAAAAGCAGCCACCCTGATTATTTTTATTTTGTTGAATTCTTTGAAATCAAGATAAAACACAATCAAGATCGCCAACCAATCAGAATCAAGCATGTTTATTTATCGATATTATGCTCCACTTACTCTTTCTCATGAAAACTTTTAGACTAACCAAAGGCGTTGCTTCTCCTCCTATATTCATGTATATGTACTGAAACTTTTCAAGTTGATTTCTGATGTCAGGGCCTGCTGGAAGTAAGGACCCTTGATTTTCGTGGAAGGGTACTAAAAAAAGGGAAATTAATTTATGTGGGGACTATGATAGGTAAACAGATTTTTCAAGATTTCTCATAAAAACTTCAAAAATTCATTTTCAAATTTTTATTTTGTGTCATATTCCTTAACAATAAAACGGCAGATGGCAATGCAATACTTGGTGTCAAAATGGAGTTTCAAATAACTTCTGAATTCAAGAGTTGCCAGGAATTTTACACTATAGATTTCCATTAAAGAGAATCTAAATTTAACAATTTTACATCACTCACTAGAAAACTATAACGACTATCAATCTGGAAAGCACATCATTTTCACCTGCTTCAAAACCAATCCAGACATAGTTCTCTCTTCATTTTTCTCATCTTCCAACATTAATATTTAGGCAACCGTGTCAATGTCAGCTCAATTCGACAGGATATTCGAAGAAGGCCAGTATTTTAATCCGCCATTAGAAAAAATCGATATAGAAAAATATATACTCGAACCTGAATGGGACAAGCAGAGCCTGGAATACCTGTTGAGTTTCCTAAATCCTGGAAACATGCAAGTCGCAATGATCAGAATGAACTCAGGTATGTGAACTATTTTCAAATTATATAATCATACTAGTATGAATAACACAGCTGCTAATGAGTGATGATTTTTGTTCAACATGATTCCAAGCAATGTAATGGAGCCTTACATATACACCTTTTCTGATCTTACCTGCTTGGATACATGTGTAATATGAGAACTTTCAATTTTGGATCCACTGTTCAACTGTGTCACCTATCAGAAAACAGTCAACTTAGTGGAAAAATACGTTTCAAGTTGAGGAGCTTTCCCATCAGAGTGTATAGCAGATGAGACATCAGTCCACAGGTATCACTCAAATGTCTTCAGAAACATAAATGGAAATGTTTTCATTTCCCTGCTGTTTATCATTCAGTCTGCTGAAAGTAACCACTCAAACAAAAAAAAAATGAAATGATCTCACCTTCAATAGATGGACATCATAGAATTTTTTTGCAGTCTTTCTCGAGACATGTATTTGAGTGTGTTTGACCCAGGACATAATCGACTGCGCAACTGGTGGGTGAAGCTCTAGGCATTAAACCAACACCACTTCTTGACAAGTTTGACAGTCCACCTGGAGAATAAAATTTTGTTGAATAAATTTTTTAGATACTGAATTTAAGGATAGAGGAGGGAATCATAAAATAATAGATTAAATCTGAATAGAGTAGGATGCCGATACATTAAAAGTCGAATCTCAAATTCATTTTCATAGCATTGGCCATCTTAACATTGATTAGGATAGTCTGCTGAATATAGGGCTCTTAAATCATTTAAAATCTTATAGGAAAAAGTAACTTTCACAAGATTCAACCTAAATTGAATTACAGGTCTTTTTTAGTACATACATTTAACTATTTTTAACCTTGCCATTATAGGAAGTGAATTCGACAAAACTACCCAGATCAAATACAAAGCTGATAAATTGAGCAAAAACCTCATCGAGAAACTGGAAAATTTGAATGGCACTGATGATAAGACCGAAATTCCAAAACCCTTGGACTTTGCAAACGAAATGCATGAAGATGACAAAGAGAATAAACTGACATTCGATCGGAATGATTGGTATCAGATTCCAGAAATTATATTCGAAGACCATTTTCACAGAATTTGGTTTGCAGAAGAAGGATCAGGTTCGGCAGAAGTATCATTTAGAATGAAAATTTTGAATGACATTCATATTATGAATTCCTCACGGAATTTCATTATTACCAATTTATTGGTCAGAACAATGAATGAGATGCTGTCGGAGTATTCATCATCAGATTTTACAGTAGAATTGGAGCAATTTGGCAATGCTTTCCTTCTCCAAATGCATGGAAAAGTCGAGAATGTCAGTTTTCTTGCACAAAAATGTTTATCGATCCTTCTGAACGATAAAATTATTGGTACTTATCTGGATTATGAAAAGGAAACGATGATGTTGACAGCAAACACCATATTCCAAGAAACCGTTAAGCAATGGTCAACAATAAATCCAGATTTCGACATTTGGGATGAAGATTTTCGGGATATTATACCAGGTAATCTTTATTGCATCTTTTTTTCAATATCAGACGCCCACAAAAGATTAGTATGCTTGATATTAGTTATATCAGGCAATATATGTTGATGTTTTAATTCTATGTTCTATAGCATGAGGGTCCATGGACATGCCATTTCAGGGCCAGCCTGCTGAAGTCTTGCACAAAACTTCGCAAATTTGAAGGCTCCCTGAGTGGTGAGGGAGTTGTCCACTGTAGACCAGTGTCAAGTGCAGGACTGTCATTCGAAACAGGATTGGAAATGAGTGAAATGAAATGAAGGGGACAAATTGTGAATCTGAGGACCGAGACAAACATTAGCCTTGAGGGAAAAATGTTGTGTTACAACATCTTTCTTTCTTGGGGCAACAGTGTAGTAGTTATAGAGGTTGATTTATGGGGTATAGAAAATATGCCTGTCATGTGGGTCAGTTGGTTTATCCTCTACTGGGGGCCTACAGATACAGGGTCGCTGAGGTACCTTTTACACTGGCTGGCCGATAACCATAATTTATTCATATACAAAGATTGGAGAGAAAGGAGGAAAAGAAGATGAAAACAGATGAATTGGACATATGAATAGTTTTCCAAAGGCCCAACTATTTATACACGAAAAATCATACAAACGTAAATTTACATAGGTCTGCAGATAGACCAAAAATAACAAACAAAAGTGTGCAAATTTACATGTCCGATAATTGAAAAATAACAGGCGCATGCTCCAGCGTGATGTGCACATGCAAACACATCAAAAGCCATCGAGGTGATAACAGGAATCTAGAAATCATGATTCGGGCTTTAATATGTGGAATCCATGACATTTGTAGAAAGTGTGGTAGGTGCAGGTGAAGATCAAACTAAAGCCTTGGCATGCTGTATTCCATTTTGATATAGAAATTATGGTAAAAGTTTTTGGTCTCCAAATTTTGGAGAAAAATTTAAGGACATTAAAAGGTGTTGTGTTGTTTAATAGGTAACTGTCATTTTTGACGCCTTGACAGAAGCCATAGGATTATAAAGATGGCATACACAGGTACATTCATGTGTATGCTAGACATGTGTTTGCTTTTACACCTGCTTTTTCTATGGCAAGTTTCATGGGTTAACTATTATTTTGATAAAAAGCATAGAAAATATGTTAATCTCCATGATAGCATTATTTGTGATCAACTTGTAATTTTCTAACTTTTTTTGGTCACATATATCATACAGGTATAATTACAACTAACTAAACAAACTAATCAGAATTCGTTGCTTAATCAACAGGAATAAATTTGGAAGATGTGGAAAAAGCCAGAAAACATATGAACACTGGATGCCATGTGGAAAGTTTAATATATGGAGACATTTCTAAAGAGGTATAATCTATATTTCTTGATTTTGGCTGGGAGAAAAGCTGTGTTCTCTAGTTGATCAGCTAGTGCCGAAATTCATTCCATAACGTTTAATACAGTTCAGGATTTTTCCACAGGACGCTTTGAAGTTGTACAATGTTACAACACATATATTGCCAAAAAGGTATGGAAGAAGGCCGCTCGGCTGCAATATCTTGCCTAATCCAACGACAATATTACCAGATGGTGAGCTCCAATTTGCCTTGATCAGTCATATTAATAATTTCAGTTTGTCTTTTCTTTGCTCTGTACAACTAACAGTTGGTGCTCCCAACTATTCTGCAACTTGTCGGTTATGGATCACCAGCAAGCAAGGCACACATTCATGGACATCGACCCCATTGGGTCATTGAGGTGCACTCCGCATGATTTAAGCATTTCAGAAATAGGTACATCAAGCTTCCTTCTGTTCGGCAGCTGGATGCAACTTTTGGCAAATTTTTCCTGCAAGACCTCTTTCTTTGTAGGGATTTCTAAAATTTTGAACATCTCAAATGTGGAATTACTGCTTTCGAAAGGAACAATCATAGTTTTAATTATCGAATAGTTCTACATTTGATTAGTATGAATGTTCGAACATGACAGCTCGAAATATGCCTTTTATCAAAATATTCCTCAGTACATTTGTCAAATGTAATGTGTTGTGTTTAAGGCTCGGACTATCATCTAGAGGCTGACATGGACGAAGATGATCGGAGAACTGCTGTATTTGTGAGTTTCCAACTCAACCTAACAAAATCGCATCTACGGGATGAGGCGATATTGTACTTCCTCGAATTTCTTCTGGAAAATTTAACTATTCCCAATCTGGAATGTGAGTACTTTTGATACTAATGTATGCAGAATTGAGGATTAAATTATAAAGAAAAACATCCTCATATTAATAATGTACTTCGATTAGACACGATAATGTCTGGCATGTGATTTTTCAGTGGATCGTCAAACGTGGTTTTGCGTTAAAGATCAAGACATTGCCTGGATATTTCTCTTTGTTTTGGGACCATATGGTCCTCAAATCATGCAGTCTAAAATAGAAGCCCACATTGACTATGTTACAAAGGTAAACAAAAATCCACGATATCTAGGAATTTTCGGCTGCATCCCAGCACATTTATTATGCCATCTTTGCGCATCATGTCGCCCCATTACAGTACGCAGTCACATTACAATACCACAGAGACTTCACTGACTACACCATCTCATTACTCACTAATCCATCAGTACAAAAGTCCCGTTAATTGCTTTCATGTGACTTACAAAAGTGAGGTCACTCAAAGGAGGATTCTACCCATACAGTGTAACAGTTCTACAGGGACCAAACACGACATTCCATCAAAGTATTAGAGATGTATCATGTACGAACCAGACCTGAAATTATCCAATCATTTTGCTAGACCCAGACGTGGACAAAATATTCTCAAAATTCAGGACCTGGACCCGATATTTTCAAATTATGCTGCTCGACAAAGTATAACCTAATTTTCCTAGTTAATGCAATATGAGAAACTAGTTTGCAATAGCATGCAGAATTTTGCCAACTGCTTCCATCTAGGCTGCACGTAAGAATGGGAAACTTTGTACACTCGATGTCTACTAAAAGTGAGATCTTTCAAGGGTAGAACGAGTGGCTCACTTCCTCATATTTGCCAAATGTAGAACAATAGACAGCATCACAGTTTATTATTTATAGCCATTACAATAACAGAATTTGGTGGATAAATGATGCTTGTTGTGAATAGGTGCTGATAATGCCACGGTCAACATTTGCTCCTATTGGGGGCTAGTACTCCTTATTTGTGATTCATTGTATCATTGAATGTTGTGAAACAGTCGCACTAATTACCTGGAGCCGGTTTCATCAAACAGACTCAAGCTCTAGCTGAGCTGCAGCTTGAGCTGTAGCTTAACACTACATGTTATACCATTGTCGTTAAGCTGCAGCTCAGCTGGAGCTTAAGTCTCTTTCATGAAACCGGCCCCTGTAGATTTTGTGGAATAATCACGAAAATTTCTTATGTGAATTTGGAGTCGGTGTCCATATTCTGAAAATCAACATTTTTCTACAGTATCAAGCTTTTTATTGCATGAAAATTGTATATCAATTTCAACTTACTTTTTTCATTGTTGTTACACCAATCATTTCAAAGAATCCACTGTAATGTTTGATAGACAAACGAATCACCATAGAACGCATTTTCAGGAACATCTGCCGCAGATGAAATATACTCAATTCAATAAACTGAAAGCTTTGAAGATGAAGAAATATTACAAGAAAGAGGCAACCTTGCAAGAACACGTTTCCAACAACCTGTGGCCGTCAATCCTAAGAAAACGTGCATTGAGTCAACGTAAATTTTATGGATTTTTTGAAATTTGATCTTGATTTAATTGTTCACTTTTGCAGATCAAGTGTTGGCAGAAGAAACGGCAAGAATTAGACAACAGGAGTTGATAGACTTTATTAAAGTGAGCAAAAGAATAGTGAATTCATGAGAAATATGAATGTTTGAACTGAAGTTATTGACCTTGCAGCCTTTGCATCTTCCACCGAGTTGGGAAGATTATTCCAAAAAAGAATTTGAGACCCAGCTATGTAAACAGCACAGATATTTACGGTTTTGTATCCCATCAGTAATATTGATCAACTTTTCCAGAATCTAATAGCTAATATTTATGGTTCTACGTTTGTTATGTTTACTTCTCTGCTTAGGTCAAAAGACGTCAGCAATATAACTCAAGTCCTATTGGCTTGTATTCAACCAACTACTGTAGGTCCCTCAAAGGAGCTTCCTATTAGTAATCAACTAAACACAGTGCAAAAGTCCTTAAGCAGAAATAAACACAACCTTCAGTCACTAATAAGTAACTGGAAACTCTAACTCTTGCAATAGAAGGGCACTCAGGGTCTCCCCAGATGCCTCCTAAAGGATTACACAAGTACACAGAACCCACTACAATAATATCTAAAGGAGCTGGGGCTTTACCTTGGCTTTGGATCCCGTGTAAGGGGGCTCCCACCTCCGCTTACTGCACAAGTAATGCAATAATAAAATAATAAACAATAATAATAATATTATTCAAGTTTGGGTGTCGGGCTGTTGACGCTTTCCTTTATTGGGCGTAAAAAGAATAATATAATAGAAACGGACGCAGACGGGACTCGCCCACGACACACCAAAAGTACGAGAATGATAAAACTTTCTCTTTTTGGTCGAATCGTAACTTTGTCGATTCACCGATTTTGCATAGATGTTGGATTACTACTACCATAAGTACATCCCCAACATGTTTTTCTGAGCTCTGGAAGGTTCATTGTACTGCACAAACCTGGAAAGTAATTTTCAAATGAGAAATTTTCATATGAATGGTTAATATACCACAAAAAAGCTGGATTTCTTTCGTGACAGCAGGTTGGGAAAAAATAATGCTTATGTAAGTGTGTTCATATCATCTCCTTCTTATATGCTACATAACTAAGCTCACAGATTTTTCCCAGTCGAATTTATTTTTCCTGAATTAAGACCTGTTACAGTACAATCCGCACCCCCATCAACCTGACCGATATTGCACTATTTTTTTCCGATAAGTGTTATTTGAACTTAAATTTTCTATAAATGTGCTAAATTTTACTTGCATATGATCTCAGGAACTGTAGCAGATAAGGACAAATATCAAGACTTATTATGGACAATGTTGTGTACCTTACAGCTGTCTACTTAAGTGTTTTCCTCAATGCTGAGATTTGGCATAGATGAACTTATCACTGTAGATCAAACTTGTGCAAACTTTGGAGTAAAAATAGCTTAGAAACAAAAGAAAAACTGTAGCATTACTCGAAGGGCTCTTGGCTATCAAATGCACTATAACATTTAAATATATGAAATTTAGAACAAATGATCTATTCTCATGAGCATCTCTTGAAAGAGAAGATGGCTGGAGATATGAATATATGATACAATATGATGAAACAAACAGATTGATGTACTCTCAAAATTTCTCTTTTTGCATTGGTGACATTTTTGAAACAATGGATTGAATTGGTGTCATCTCTGGCAGAGGGAGAATAGAATAATTTGTTGATATTTAATAAAATTTTCTGACTGTCATATGTACAAAACTAATGAACATGGATGTGTAGGATAACCAATTCTGATTATTTATCTATGGGAACCACTAAACAGAAATTCTTTAATGAAATTGTAGTTGTGATCAGGAGACATAAGTTGAGCTTTTGAAGAATATTAGTCCCTGGATTTGGACATTTGACATTCATACTGTTATTTAACACGAAAATAAATCAAGTTGTAATGGCTTTGCTATAATTATTCCAATGAACAGTATTTCATTGTTTGGTGCCATTCAGGGGTGCTGCTTATTAAAATTTTTCACTTCATCATATCATACTTTAATTTCAATTGTTTCATGGAATTTCAAACCTGCACATATTGTTTAAATCAGAATACAAATTAATCAAATTTTTATCATATTCTTCTTTGAGATCATAATCATTGAGAAAAATTGTTGAAATCGACTTTTCTGACTGCATGAGCCCATTCTGTTTAATTAATAGACATCTTCAATCATGACACTTGTTATTTTTTTAATCCAATTTATATCAAGGGGTGTGCAATATATTACATGGCGCTTCTCATCAAAATGAATATGGTAATTAACTACCTGAATAAATGTTGTTATCAGTAATACAGATTATACTATTATACTTTACACCTGTCAATTTTACACTTACTTTTTAATGTAAAGTTACACCTAATTTCCATAGTGAAAGATGTTGGTAGATACACTTCAAGGATGCCTTTTTAGTTGTGATACTGTTAGTTACTGATAGCTGCTTCCTAGCTGTTAGATTAAGTGATTTAGCAACTCGGAATTAACAAACCAGTGCACATTTTAGATGATGCAATTGATGAAGACCAGAGTGCCCCATGAAGAGGAGTAACCTCTACTTGAAGTCCTTAAAATCGATCAGTGGTCGATTTTAAGGACAAAATGACATGTTAAGTGAGACAGGACAAATGGGGACAAAATGACATGTTAAGTGAACCCTACCTGAAAAATCTGACCCTGGGAACCTCTGATGCAGGCTGCTGGAAATGTTGGAAAATGTCGATCATTTGGACATTAAGTATCAGAACATGGATTATCATATTTTCCTGCAGAATTTCTGCTTTCATGAAACGATTTTCATTCTTACAGATTTTTTTGCATTTAGAAATCTATCGCACCTGATTCTCCATACAGGCGAAAACTTTCCATACATTTGAAACCAACAAACCATTCGTCTTTGCGGGTGATTGACGAATCCCATTCGAGCTGGATGGTAAGGTCTGATGAGCAGTACTTTGTAATATGGCAACTTATTTATGTTGTATTTGAAAATGGATGGGCGTTTGGGGCGGCTCTGACTGATTTCTTGCCTCCTTGATCCGTCCGGTCGGAGGAAGAAGGGTAAAATCGGCAAGGGGAATTATTATGCAGGAGAGATAGCCAGGGATCGACCTTAATGCCAGTGCTTCCCTGCCGCTGCCCTAAACCTTGGAATGACTCCTCACTCAGGGGGGAGAAGTCAAGAACAGAATACTACATTCCCAAGAAATGCCTGACTAAAACTAGTCAGACAAGGTGACACACTTTTTGAACACAAATAAAACACTTTCCTAACTAAACATTTATTTATACAACTTACCTATAAATCGGCCCTTCCAAAAAACATGACGTCTTACCAATATAAAAGCAAGGCGAGTTATGCATGGGCGAAATACTAGTTACAATATAAAGGCAAGGCGCACGAGAATAATCAATAATATACACTGACTAATTCCAAAAAACCATCTTCTACAGTAACTGTTGCGCTGGGCCAGGTCGGGCATAGTCGCACATTTGTACCTGCGGGCGTTTTTACAAAATTGACAAAACTATTTGAAAATCCTGAAAAATGGGTGGAAACACACTTGAACATTTAGACATACTTTTTGAGAAGTTCGACCATGTCTGCCATAACTCAAAAGATAATTAAGCATATAAATCGGATATTTAAAATAGTTTTATAGTTGTTACATCAGAATTATACCCGCTGTATGATGCAGTTTTAGAGGCTGAGGCAAATGAGGCAAAACAGTCCGAAAGATTTTACAGAGGGGTCACTTTGCCTTTTGCGGAATAAACTTTGTGAAACACAGCTTCACACCTGAATTAGACATGAAGAGTTTCACTTGACCAAAAAATTCGACCTACAGTTGTAACTTTTGGAAATGGTCGGTTCACTCAGGCGTAGCTCTTAATCATCTTGCAGATCACTTTCAAAATTGACACAAATCAGGAAATTCGAATAATCAGTGGTTTTAAACTACAGCAATGCATCAATCAGATTTCATTCGGCAAATAATATGATAAGGAAATATGTCTTACGCATCGATTTTCCAGTGATCATACCTTTCAACTCATCTTTTCATCATTATTCAGCTTTGAGTTAAATTTAACACCAACAATCAGTCACGTGCTCAGAAATTTTCTAGCAGGCAGGTTTTAGAAGCTGCTGATTTCATTTGAGGTCCAGAATTCTCAGTATCTTTAGGGAAGAACTGGTATCACATTTCTGGAAAACTTTCAACCCTACAGAGTCATTAGACCTTAATGCCGGAAAATCTTGAATTGAAACAGGGTTTCTCTGCACATTCTTGGGCATTACATATGACATTTAAAAGTGTGAATGGGGGAAGTGCGGCTTAAAACCCTTTTGGATTCGTCGGCAATATCATGGCACTCAAGATCTTTTAATCATTGCAGGGTTGAAAAAGCTTCGGGACACCCATCCATTTGGACGGAAAAAAATAAAATCCCTTTTTCTGATTCAAAGTTGTCATTTTTGAATGAAAAGATAATCAAAAATACTAATGTTTTCTGCGATAAATACCATAGGAACATGAGTTTTTCATCATTTTGAAGGATTTTTTAGCCAAAAAAATGGTATTTTCCGGAAATTCTGTAATGTCGCCTGTATTTCAAAACATAATGTAGGATCTTGTCAGTTATAGGATCCTAGAAATAAAACAACAAAAAAGGTATCAGTTCGGAGAATTATATGAGCGCCTTATATAAATATCTGACAATTTCTTCTCATTTAGGCTTATGTAAAAAAGTCGATAAAGATTGAAGACATCCGTGTGTTCAAGCAGCAAATCAGTCTTGCCAGAAGAAACCCGATTGTTTATGACTGAAGCCAAATATTCAATGAGAACAATTCATTCTTTTTGTTCTCACATTCCTTCCATGTTTAGAAGTAAAATTCGTGTCCAAACATTCAATATATATGTTGCATAGCATTTTCAGTGAAAAAGAATTATTTTTGACGTTTTTCTCAGAAATCTTAGAGAACGTAATTTTTTAAATAAAAAATCAAAAAGTTCATGACATTACCGGTGCAAAATATCGTCCCCCTTTGTTACTCCAGTGTAAACACCGAGGGCATCCTCCACCAGCAGGCCAGGACCCTAGAAATCCACTTATAAGGGTTTCATCCGATAGATTTGGAGTAAGACGATAGTTAGTTTCAGGACTTTTCACTCCCAAGAATGGATGGCGCATGATATGAATCGATAAAATGTTCGGCTATGATAATTTTTATTTTTTGATCTCGGAGAAAAAATCACGATGATTACTTTTCTTTGTAGTCAAAGAGATATTAATGCTTTTTGAGGATTTCTCATGTTAAATCATGAAATTGTGTGTATGTTATATTTTAAATGAATGAAGGTTCAAGATTCCTCAGGTCGAAATCAGGCTAGCCCATGAGTCAAAAAAGAAACTGACAACAGCAGTAGACATAGCCAGGGATTGACCTTAACGCATGGACTTTCGACCGACAATTGAGCTTGATACTGACCTCAGGATGAGTCTGAGAAACCGAACACATAATAGCAAAGTTTGTCCAAGAACAAGCAACCTAAATTACTAAACCTTCTGCTTCTCGATTTGAGTAAGTACTTAATAATATTTTGGATGAAAGGGTTTTCTAAATTCTAAAAAAAAATCTTTACCTTATATAAAACAACTTATGTGAGCCTGCTGCCTAACAAGTCGGAATGAATGACAACATAGAAAACAAGAATGACAAAATAAAAAACAATGGGCGTGATCCAAGGCAGTCGATGAAATATAATAAGAGACAATGAAATACATGTGCAAATTTTTTATTTAGCCAATCTGGCTACAGTAATTGCCTGAAAATGGTCCACTAAAGCCGATTAAGCCCAAGCCTGTGGGCAACATGCGCTTGTTGCCAAATTATTGCGAAAGTGCCAAACCAACGGGAACACACTACAACATGCTCAATTTGCATATCGATTCTTTGGTTATAGTCTTGAATGATCTTGAAATTTATAATGTGATAATTTTCAACAAGGAACTTCAAACGCGTTTTTCAAGTACGGCAGTCATAAAAATCAGGTTTCTCTTTTTGTATTCCATACAGAAGGCAGTGTAAATTCCATACAGAAAACAGTGTAAAATCGGGTGTCAGAAGTCCTGGTGCCAATTTCAAGACCACCATACTCACATATTGGTCAAACGGGGTTATCTTGTAATGTCTGATTTCTAAGATACTTTTACTTGTTCAATTTATTCAATCCAGGAGGCCCTCAGGGCGACAAAAACGATAATGACGATACGAAATAACGACGATTTAATTGAAACACAAGGTTGCGGACAGCTTTTACTGAGCCTTGATGATAACACATCCCGATTTATTCGAATCAAGCTTTACATGCGGATTTCAAAAAGAACACACACAAAAAAACCCAACTAATTTCACTATGCTTCTGTCTTTTATACTGCTTCTTTAGACCACGGCTTTACGTCATGGGAGGTCTGCTTCTGTCTTGCTTTCCTAACCAATCGTTGCTTCGCTTTACATGCTTTCGTTTACTGTATGCTTTTATTACCACGTCTTCATCCTTTAATTTATGCTTAACTTCCATGCCTACATGCTTTAGTTTACCGTATGCTTAGCCACGCCTACATGTTTTTAGTTTTTCGTGTGTTTTACTGTTTTCCATGTGTTCTACTTGAGTCTTGCATCTGGGTCGGGGATTTTGCATTTCCTTACAGAGGCAGGTCTTTTTATGACTCTGGGAGGATAGTGTATTTCTTGGGAATGTGTATCTTCATGTGACTCGAGTGGGTTATAGGACCAGGTGCGGATGTGTGAAATTATAATGCATCGATTTCTAATTGGGATTACTAGTGGATTTTGGTGTGGGAATGCTCAGAAACAAGGTACTTATACGATACTAGAGAAAAATGTACAGGACATCAACAAGACGAAAAACCAGACATACTCAAGAAAATACATCACGAATAAAATTATATACAGTAATCCGATTTACTCTAATGCATTATCACCTATCTTACAATCCTACTAACAGAGATTTTCGACCTTGGCCCTGCAGACCATAGGCGTTCCCTAAGCCTAAGCCTGAGGAGACTGCTAAACCTATGATTCAAAATAAGCCATAGCATATGATCAGATCACTGGGATACTGAGATCCAAAAATAAAAAAATGTTTTTAGTACATAGGATAACAAGGTAGGCCTGGTTGAGCTTAGAAAAAGTCATGTTGTTTTACCTTTGCAACTTGAAAATGAACTAACTTAAAAGGCTTAGTTGCGGGTTAGGTTTCACGATAATTAAGATTTCTTATCTATATACAACAAATAATTAGAGAAGGCCCATAAGATAGTTTACTGTATGTGTGTGAATAATTTTTTCCGGTTCTAAAATTTGGATTTAATTTTTAAAAAATTGCAGACTCAAAGATGAGCGTAGTAGTAGCAATGAATCGTAAGCAAAATCTGTCAACATATTTCTTTGGCCTTTTTTGTTGAGTTCTTCTCATTATCTTGAACTAACAAATTTTTTTTTGTTCGGACGACCCTACTGTCACGTGCTGATCAAAATCAGTGTCATGTGATTCTTTTATGTTGATGCTTTATTATTGTGATCATTTTATCCTTTTTATTTTTGTCTTATCCGTCTACGTTTTTTATCATGCATTTGTTTTGTCTATGGTGTGCCCCATTAGCATGAGTTCCTTCAGAGAGAACTCTTTGCTCACAGCTATTTTGGGTCGCATCACATGCCCTTTGTGTCAACAAATCAAGCATCACTCTTGCTGATGCAAACAAATAGCTGTAGGAACTTTAGCTAAAGACATTCAATTCATATGTTTTGCACAGGCACTAAGGGCCAAATTTCTGAACAAAAGGCAGGCTAGAGTCAGGCTAGGGTTAAATGGTGGGTTAACTAACCTGAGTTTAGCCAGCCATCTGCCTCACCATTTAGCCAACCATTTGCCCTGCTGTTTAGCCCGAGATTTAACTGGTCATTTAGCCCATCATTTAGCCTGCCATTTAGCTGGCCATTCAGCCAGCCATTTAGCCCACCATCTGCCCTAGGCTTCAGCCCGAGTTTAATTCTAGTTAAGTCCGACTTTTAGCCCATGTTCGTATTGCGAAAGGTAGGGCCATGACTAGTTAGTTAACCTGCGAAATATTAGAAATATCGTATGAGAAATATGTGTGCTATCTTGTGTGTCAGTGTATACACTTGTTTTTTTGTTAATTGTCCATCGTAAATAATAAATGGCCTCGAAACGTGATACAAATTTTTCTTCAGAAGAAACTTTTTTCCTAATCGAATGCATAGCCGAAAATTTAGATACTCTAGAAAACAAAAGAACTGATGCGCTTTCAACCAATGCAAAAAAGAAAGGATGGCAAAAAGTGTCGACAATGTTTGCCGCAGATCACAGTTGCAAGCCCCAGGCTGTAACACAATTGGAACAAAATAGGAAAAGCTTAAATAAAGTAAATGACTTCTACTATACGGATAATTTGCATATGCAAAACCACCACATTTCAAGCGAAATAGTCAGTTATGATGGCAATGGGCTTTGCTGTCCCCTGAGGATCATTCACAATATTTATATTGAACCAATCTTTATGGTCCATATAGACAGCCTCATTTTCCTCTTCTTCGAATCTATCCCCAATTTGCAGTGATAAATTATGCAAGACTGCACATGCAACTATCGCATGACCAGCTTTTTTTGGAGATAATCTCAACTTTGAGCTTAAGCATGGAAAACGTCTTTTTATAATTCCATTCAAACGCTCAATGACTGATCAAGTCCTCGCATGGGCAACATTGTAGGTTTGGTGGGCTGATGTTCTGGGGTTTGCTAAAGGAGTCAGCAGATATCTATAGCGTGGATATCCTCAATCACCCAATATGTGAAATTGTGGCAGTATAGCTTCCAGTTGATCTTTAAAATATGATTCATGAAAAATTCTAAAATCATGTGTGCTTCCTTTCCAGCTGGCCACTACATTTCAAATTTGCACGTTAGAATCACACATAAGCTGCACATTAATTGAGAAAAATCCTTTCCGATTCCTGTACAATTCACTGTCATTGCCTCCCGGATCCTGAATTGGGACATGTGTGCAGTCTATTGCACCAATTACTAAAGGAACGCCATGCTTTTCGTAGAATAATCTTTGCTGTTGAATGAATTCATGACCTTCTGGAAATTTAATGAACTCAGGATGCATTGAGGCAATGGCTGCAATAACTTTGTGTACTGTTTGTGAAACTGACAGTTGGCTGACACCACATATAGCTCCAACTTCCCTTTGAAAGCTACCAGCTGCCAGAAATCGTAATGCCATCATAATTTATATTGAAGACGAAAGACGCTGAAAATCAATGAATATTCAGTTTTCCAATTTTTAACATAATTTCAGGCCACAAAGGGCAAGGTTGTGGAATTGAAGAAGCTCCGCAAAGCAACTGAGGTGGTCCGCCACTCCCCTATCTGCCTGACATCAATCAAAAAATATATGACATGATTCCACAACAATTTGAGTGTATCCAAAATGACTTTGATGATGACGTGGACCTCAATTTTTGTGAGTCCATGGTCAAGTGTTTCTTGTACATTTTGTAACAACTTTTTCACATAAAAAGCCCTGCTGCATTCTGCAAGTGTGGACCCAAATTTGGAAAAAAGTGATGGTGGCGGTTATAGTACAACTCACAGCCCTCCCCAAGATGCAGAATCAGATACCGAATCATTTTCTTTACCAGAAAATTGCAATAAGAGTATCATCCGTGAACCGTCAAGCAAAAAAATTAAACTTGACACAAGTCAAAAAGATAAAAAATTGCCACACCCTAGTGCTTCTGTAACTTGGCAAAATCATTGTGCAGGAGCGCCAAAGTCAGGTTGAGGAAGAACACAAATTGAAGATGAAGTTGTTGCTACAAAAAGAAGAGAATAAACGGAGTATCTACAATCTAAAATTTGAAGAAAACTTCAAAAGCAAAGAGGCGATACTATGCAGCAAAAGTGATTATGCTAAACATTGCCCCGAAAGATTGCCCTTCTCAACCTTCACAGTCGGCAGGTTCAACAACACAGGTTCTCGCATCTACCAGTGGTGCCCATTTTCTTGGCGAGTATTTGGGAGTCCAGGATGATGGGAATGACTTTACGAACTTGTATTGAAAAGAACCAATGATTATTTTCTTATAATTTCATCAATCATGTGCATGGATAAATGATATTTGAACACATATGGTATTCTCATTTACTTGCGTTTCCAGACTCAATGCCCTGCACCAATTGGTCGGGCATTGTAAATTTTGTGATATCATGTTGATAATGTGTCGGGTACCCTCTTTCCCAAATCTGTAGTGCATCTGAAATTGATGATTATCATAAATATCAAATGGATCTGTGAGGTGACACACGATTGGTCTTTCAATTTCATTTCTTTCCAGTCAATTTTCATCCAAAATATCCATAAAATCCATGTATTCTAACAAATCCATAATTTCATTTGCAAAAATATTATCTCTTTATTTTAACCCTGCTGCGAGCAGGGTTAATTTTCAGGCTAAGTTTTTATCAAAAGTTGCCCAACTTTAGCCTGCCTCTCTTTTGGCAATACGACGTTGGGTTAACTTTTTATTTAGCCAGCTATTTAGCCCACGCTTTCATAATTTTAGCCCAACATTTGGCACAAGTTTAACCCAAGATTTAGCCCGCCATTTAACCCACCATTTAGCCCGAGATTTGCCCCGAGTTTAGCCCATACTTTAGCCTTAGTTTAGCCCACCATTTAGCCCAAGATTTGCCCCACCATTTGCCTAGAGTTTAGCCCAGCTTTAGCCAGAGTTCAGCCTGGGTTAGCCTAACTCAAGTTTGGCCCACCTTAGGCGATTCGGCCCTGAGTTGGCCTCAGTGCTGAACCTATTCAAACTGGGCAAGCGCCTATGTGCACGTAGGCCCTATTCTGCAGAGATAATGCTTCAGGAATTAGCCTGGGCATTCATAAATTCCATCCCAAGTGTTACTGTAGACATCAAGTGCTTATAATCGCATGTTGCACTGTGTTACCACTCATTTCTAGTTTATCCATTTTTGGACCTCTGCATTTGCTCTCCTTTGCGTTCAGCTCCTGTATAGTCTTTTACTGCATCCACTGATTTGTCTTGTGCTAATCAGCGTCCATTTCATTTTACATCTATTCGCCCTTCCCGACGCACCTAATTTACATTTTTTTCTACTGTCCTTTCTGCACTAGCTCGTTTCCTTTGTCAGCCAATCCCATCAATTGTTTTGTGAATAAAGTCACTGGACGTTGATAGCAGCCCTTCTAGTCGATTCCCATCTGAGTTAGCCAATTCCCCAATCCAGCTCTGCTGTCCCCAGTGACCCATTTTCCACTCAACCATTACCAAAGCCTAGTCCAAAAGTGTGTTACTTTGTCTGACTAGTTTTAGTCAGGCATTTCTTGGGAAGGTAGTATTCTGTTTTTGATTTCTTGCCCCTGAGTGAGGAGTCATTCCCAGGTTTAGGGCAGGTGCAGGGTAGCACTGGCGTTGATGTCGATCCCTGGCTATCTCTCCTGCATAACAATTCCCCTTGCCAATTTTACACTCCTTCCTCCTTTGATCAAACCACAACTGTTTCTATCAATATCCTGCGACAATATTTTGGAAGAAATCCCTCTGGAGGAACAAGTGAGTATTTGTGATAATTTTTCAGAAACTGATAGTCAAGTTGAAGAAATCGAAGCTGAACAACCGATACAGCAGGCTCAACCTAGTCCACACCAATGGCTGTCATGGAGGCTGGAGGTCATGGAGCTCGCCGAACCTATCGTCCTTGTCACCCAAGCATCCGTCTCCATTTTGCCAAACTGTCAGCAATGAATAACTGGCGCTGTTTTTCCCTCCATGCTTGTTTCTATTCCCAATTTGATCATTTAACCATTGCCCACCAACAACGTCGCTGCAGAATCCCCAATCAAAACCGCAATGGTCAACATCACCAACGGCAAATGTCCACTGCTAATTTTCAACAATATGCCAAACAGCATCAAGCTCTGCCCTAACCAACTCATCGCAGTTGCAAAACACATGCTCAGGCTCACGGATACTTTCATCGACTGTCAAGTAGCAATGGCCACGGCAGACCGTGATTTAACCGACCATGAACCGGTCGCCCTCGATAAGTCGCTGCCTTGCCACACCAACCAACAAAAATTAGATTTTGCTTTGAATAAGATGACGGCAAAAACATACCTTACTGCTGTGCAAAAGTCAAAGGCCCTCCGCATGCTATGTTAAAACTGTGATGTTTCCAGCCTCCCCGGTGATAAATCAGCATTCACCAACGAATTGACCATCAGTATTGACACCAGCATGGCAAAGCCAGTATCCCCCCATTATTACTACACCGCGATGGAACAAAGACCAATTGTATGCCACCATATCCAAGAAACGCTCGACAACAATTTTATCGAACAATCCTACTCACCCTGGGCCACACTGCTATTTCTCGTAAAGAAGAAAGATGGTTGGTGGCACACCTTCGTCGACTACCCCGGTATTAACGAAGTTATGCCCAGCAACAAATTCCGGATCCCCACATTGACAATTATTTGGATGTGATGGGCAAAGCAAAATTCTCCACCACACCCGACCTAAAAGTAGGGTAGTGGCAGGTACCTATCAACAATGACTCCCAGGATAAAACAACCTTCATCTGCCAAGAAGGTTTGTTTTGATTCAAAGTTTTACTGTACAGTTTGAAGAATGTGCCCACTGAAATCCAATGCTTAATTGAACGAATTCTTCCCCCGTATATTTGGAAACTTTGCCTCTTTTACATTGATGATATTATTGTTCTCTCCAACTCGTTCGAAGAACATTTGGAACATTTGCAAATTGTTTTTGATGCCCTCGGCGGAGCCAACCTCACGCTTCGGCCTGATAAATGTGAATTCCTGCCGCTGCAAGTTAAATTTTTGGGACATCTACTTAACCCTGAAGGAATCGCTGCCGACCCGGATAAAGTCAAAGCCATCATGGAGTACGAATTCCTGAGTACCAAGAAAGGACTACTTTACAAAATAGGTTTCTGCGCACCCCATTCCCAATCAAAAGGCGTCAACCAATACTGAATGCTTTGTGAACAATGTTTTCCTTACCCATGGTAGCCCATTCGTCCTCCTTTCTGATCAAGGTGGATGTTTCACATTCAAATTGATGCAAGAAATTTGCTAACTCCTAAAAGTCGGAAAAGTCAAAAGGACTGCCTACCACCCACAATGAAATGGAACAGTCGAGCGTTTCAGTCAAACATTCATCACTCAATGGAAGAAATATACCCTGATGACGGGGACATTTGGGAGCACTACCTACCATATGCCGCCTTTGCCAACAATGCAAGGCCGCATATGCCAAATTATTATGCGGTTACAAGCCCCGAATTATGTTCGACTACGATTGTGCTCACCATCTTATGCTACTGCTCGACTACGACGCCTACCAGCACATCTCGGTGCAAATCAAAATCAAAATGTACAAATTGGTCAAACTGAACCTTGATAAGGCCGCCAACGCCAGCAAGAAATACCATGAACAAAAAGCCTGCAAAAGAGAAATTAGCATAAATGACCACATCCTTTTGGTCAACAAGAAAAGAGATAACAAATTTCAACCAGATTTTATAGGCCCATTCATCGTCACCAATGTCAACAATATTGATAACAATACAGTTACAATTGATGCCTTGGATATGCCCGGCGGACTGCAGCTTGTGGTCATTTCTCCATTGAAGCTCTTTATTCCAGGCCCAGCAGGAGACACTTTCATCACTGGAGCTGGCGGATTACACCGCCAACAAATCGATGCTGCCCTGCAACATTAATTTCTGAGTGCAAACTTTTGGTTGGGATGACCCTCTGGATTTTTCTTCTTTCCATTTTATTTTTCTTTATTCTATCCTATTCTACAGTGCTGCATAAATCGTTTGCCGATCCAGACTGCCATAATGTTGATGCCTACAATGGACGATTTTTATTTCAGCTATTTTTTGCATGCTAAAATAAACCTCCTTATTACATATGCATGTTTTCACTTGCCCCATGACCTTGGGTTCCCACTCGACTCATCCTCACCACAGCAGCAAACAGGAAGATCAGTGGTAGCTGCCGGGACATTCGCCCATGGCCTAGCTCATGCAACTTCCGACGCCATGGTTTGCCCCTGCCTAGACTGGTGCTGTACACCTTTTTCTCGATGCCTTGCTCAAGTGGGACAATTGGAAATGGCAAGACCCCCGCAGTCTTGGTGAATTTCATGCCCGATGTTACTGCCGCCTAAGTGAGAGTATCTTTTTTACAATTTAAATCTATTTCAGTCAAAAATTTTCTTTTCATTCTCAAATCAAAAAATTCAGATTTCTTTCCATTAGTGTGTGCAAAGGCCGCCCCATAGTTCCCTTCTATGGTGTCGCACCACTATTCTAAAATTTTCAATGCACTCTATTTTTGGTATAACAACGGAGCTGGCTAGAGCTTTCAGCTTATTTGCTGACTGTTCCTACCGCCTTTCACCTATGACAGCTTGAACTAGGACAATTGATTTGACCCATCCCAGTTTATTGGGCACAAGTCTTTGTGACCGATTGATCACTTTTTGAGAAGCGTGGTTGGTTTCCGCCTCAGTCACAGACTACTACATCCACATCGATGATTTTATTCACCGTGCATCTCCCGCTGTTTGAACGCCACTTTGTGAAGTTGACCCCCACTCAGAACCCAAAATTTGACTCGACACCCATACAAAAGAAGAGATCGGCAACATGGAGCTGATCACAGTTTAGTTTTCCCCAAAATTTAATTCTCCTTTCAAAAAACTATTCTTATTCTTGGTCCAAATTTACTATCTAAATATAGCCTTTAAATCGCCCCCAAAAATTTTTTTATCTGTTTACTGTATAGTATACTCCTATTTCTCACTGTTTTCTTGTATAAATCTTTCATTTGCTCATTTGTTCTGTATCAATCATCTTCTCCAACGTCAACCATATTGGATGGACACTTGCCCCAATCGCAGCATGCAACTACGATGTTCAACTTGGCCAGCTCTGCCCCCTTTGATTTTCGATTTCCTCACAACATCAGATCAGCATAACATGGCTGGCTCTGCCAAAGATGTTTAACTACCACTGGCACCGCCGCTTGGTTTTTGTCGCCAGTTAGATTTTCCACCACAACTTCCTCCTCTGCCTGGGAATGTTCTACTGCAAGCGGCGGCGGATAGTTTGTGCTTTTCACCTGCCATGTAATATTTTGGCTATCTTCCATCCTACTCGGGACTAGTTGGACCTTATCTCTCTGATCTCCTAAAGGTAGTGGCAAGCCTCATCCTCCCATCCGCATGGACTCGTATGCTGGTGCACTCCAGTATATCAGTGCGGATGGAGTGCTGACATGGGGCGCCGTGTTGCTGAATTTATGGCCTCGCTAATTATGGACCACATGAGGAGGTCTCACCCTACATGTCACCAAATCGGCTCAAAACACTACAACAACTCTGCGGGCCCCACTGTGTGCCACCGATTTCATATTCAGCTTCCCCAGTGATGGCCTGTAGTGGCCGAGTCACTCCCCTTGTTAGTTTTGTTTGTTCACATGACGATCGCTTAAGGCGATCTACGGCAAGGGGGGAGGGGTGTTGTAGCGTGTTTCCACCAATTTTCAGAATTTTCTAATAGTTTCTCGATTTCATAAAAACATCCACAAGTACAACATATCCAACCATGCCGGACCTGGCCTAGCACGACAGTTACTGTAGGAGAAGGATTTTGTGAATTAGTGTGTGAAATTTCGTGTGTTTTGTTTTATGTTATTATTCTTATTTTCGCCTGTACATTAGCCATTGTATTCTCTATAATAGTAAGTCTAAAGGTTTATGGAAGGGCGATTTTTAGGTAAGTTTATAAATAAATGTTTAGTTAGAAAAGCATTTCATTCATGTTCAAAAGTGTGTTATCTTGCCTGACTAGTTTTAGTCAGGCATTTCTTGGGAAGGTAGTATTCTGTTTTTGATTTCTTGCCCGCTGAGTGAGGAGTCATTCTGAGGATTAGGGCAGGCGCAGGGAAGCACTGGCGTTAAGGTCGATCCCTGACTATCTCTCCTGCATAACAATTCCCCTTGCGGATTTTACACTTCTTCCTCCAACCTCACGGATCAAGGAGGCAAGAAAATCGTTCAGAGCTGCCCCAAACGCCCATCTTATCACCAAATACAACATAAGTTTCCAGGTATATTAGAGCTAGGGGCAGTTTAGGGCATTCCCTTTTAAGCGGGTTCTCCTCCCCAGCTCTTCCCAGTTATCAACAACACCCCCTCCCTGAGGTCTGGTCATAAGGGATCTTCTGGTTAACAATGGGGATCCCAATGCCCAGGCTATCTCACAGGTGGCCCTGTCCATCGTCAACACTGACTGGACAAATAATGATCAGCTCTAACCTGGTGGCATTGTCCTTACCCTACAGTAGTAACCCCCAGAGCAGCACCACAGTACCTATAGTTCCTTCTATAGCCATTACTCACCAAGTTAGGTCAGGGGAAAGCGGTCACCTTAGTCCCAGGCCTCACAGCAGCATTTAAGGTCCCATGAAATCATGTTTTGGTGAACGGCAAGGCTTTTCACCCCGCGTGTGACACTACACTCGAAAAAGTAAGTGCAAAATTTCCAACTTTTCACAAAAAAATAGTCTTTGA
This sequence comes from Romanomermis culicivorax, assembly GCA_963922205.1. NCBI lineage: Eukaryota > Metazoa > Nematoda > Enoplea > Mermithida > Mermithidae > Romanomermis > Romanomermis culicivorax. The sequence goes on along the minus strand of CAWUHX010000162.1, from coordinate 73,658 downwards.
ATTTTAAAACCGACTACAAATTGTTTAATATTTTCCGGGGATAAATTCTATCATAGAATCTTTGGGTAAAAAATTAGTTATGATGATACAATTTTTTGTCATTTTCCGATTTGCATGTGTGAGAGCCACACTATCTACGCATTACCTGGAGGGTCATCAATCAGTTGAAACTCAATCAAGTTTGATGAAACTCTATGTTATTGAAATCAGCAGTATTTCAAACTCTACTCTTAGAAAAGAAAGACTTTTTGACAGCCTGCTCATTGACTGTAAAAGATTACCATTCCTGAACTGAGGCCAGTTTTTCCTGACAGTGTAAGCTAAAGTATAACACTCTTCATATTTTGGGGTGGAAAATGCATTTTTTACATTATCCACAATTGAATACACCATAGGGCTGCAATTGAAAATGTGAGCAACATGCTGTGACCCCATTAGGCGACTCGCTGGTTTTTGACTTTGGGAATTTGACCCCACTAGTACTGGCTATAGGAAGGCCTATAGGGTACTCTGGTGCTGTCCAGGGGTTCTGCTGCAGAATGGACAATACCGTCAGGTCAGGGAATGCAATCCCTGGTCCCATTCAGTATAAAAGATGGACAAGGTCACTCGAGGAATGACCTGATATAAGGGAACCGATTGTAAACCAAAATCCCCTTTTTGCCCCTAACCCCAAGAGGTAAAAAGGCTCCTCTAACTGAGGGTAATCTCAAGGGAAAATTGACTTAGGAAAGGGTTCCCCAAAATACACCCTAAACAATAATAATCCCCTAAGAAGACTTACCTAGTCCTGCTTCTCAAACAACCATTCGACAAAGGGCAAGGGGTCCCTGGTTTTCAGTTGGTGATCATCCAAGGGTGAAACAGTCCACTCAGTTTGGCGACTAGGGAAGGTGGGAGGTCAGGGCGACTCTCTTTCGATTTGACATAAGGGTATGGATGGTGATCTGGCAAAAGGTAGGCGACGGGTGTTCATGCAAATTTGGCGAGGAATGAAAGGGGAATGTGAATATTCAAATTTATTATAGAATAGTAAGGCGGCAGATGCAAGCTTAATACAAAATTGGATGTGAGCACTGAATCCAGAGAATGAGCGAAAAACTAACTAACAAAACAGGCCCTTTAGAGGACCTTGTAGGCCAACAGTAAGGCCTTGGTGGAGCTCACAACGCCCAAGCTAACTTCTGCAGAGGAAAACTGTGCAGAAGATGCCTATGGTCACATAGATATTTTCCAGTTCCAGTACGTTTAGCATTGGGAACAAGTTTCATTCCCATGCTAAGCATATGAACGTCTTTAATGAGAACTTCTTAACTAGTCGTTTTGTGTTGCAAAAAGGTTGCTTGTTTTTACTGATAAGAGGTGCACGTGGTGCTCCAATTATGGCCATGAGCTCGTAGAGCTTATCTGGCCGAAATTCTTATTAAAGGAGCACACTCTAGCCTATGTGCAGAAAGAACGACAACAAAAATGACACACAAAATGCATGTGAAATGTAATGAACGAAACCAAATAAAGGTAACTGTCAAATTAAAAGTGACGAAAAACATAAGATCAGCATGATGGAAATCACGTGACGTTTGCAAAAATTGGTTGGCGCGTGACACTACTTTTTCATAATCTTCATTACTGTAACGTACCTGCTAATGCAGTACTGTAAATATATATAGGCTACTGTATGTGATAGACATTTATTAAATAATATTTCATTTTCATATTTTATCGTCTCAAGGGTGTCTGGGATTCACACCCAAACATTCCTCTAAAATTACGTGAAGTACTTCATTTTGATCCGTTCACACCGTAGCCCAATTAAGATGCCCCAATTAATTTGCACAAACGGCAGCTGGTCCCCTAGAACCTACACTAAACTACACATTCCACAGCTACCGTAATCCCCCATAAAAATCGTAAACAACACCTGCACACAGTAAAATACGTATAAGCCCCGCCAGACAGTAGTCTCAAGGGCAACGGTAGCAGCAGCCCCACAAAACATGTGTATACAGAGAAACCAATACAGGAAGCATGCACAGAAGCACAAAGGTGTGGCTAAGCCCACCTCAGGAAGCAAGCAAGACACGAAAAGCATACAGTAGCAGGAAAGCATTAGAAAGGCGTAACTAAGAATGCATAAAAAGCGTAGCAGGAAGGGACGATTGGCGGAAGAAGATGGACAGAAGCTCGACCTCCCGCAACGCCCAGGGAGTGGCCAAAAACGTCGTATAAAAGAAGAAGCAAAAGCGTGATTTAGTTAGTTGTTAGATTGTTGTAATTGTCTCGCTTTTGATCCGCGGCTGTTCCCTTTATTTGCAAGCAACCGTCTTCGAAAGCAATTAAACTGTGTCGTGTATTTTATTTGCAAGCAAACGCGCCGTCTAAATTTTGTATTGTCAATGTTCAAGCGACCATCGATCACCCGTTGTATTATTGTAACCGTACGCCGCGCCCCGTCCCATTATAGCCGTTTCCGCCGTATCGACCGTTGGTGAAAAGTAAAGTACCTTACACAAATCTGGTCGTTACATTACATAGATTATCTTCACCTACTTTTCATACTAGTATTTCGGTTTTACTTTTTATCTTTCTCTTCTTCTATTCTCCTGATTCTTTCTTCCTTACTGCTATCTCTATCTTGTCATTCATTTTTCTTTTTCTATGCTTCTACACTTATTCTTAATGTCATTAATTTTGTTGACATTTCCTTTCTCTTGATCTTTTGTTTCTTCCAGCATTCTTTTGTTTAAATTTTTTATGAAGATTTTCTAATTTAACAACGATGAGACCCGAGCATGTAGAACTGTACAGGAATTATACGAAAGACTGGTTATTTAAAATGACAGCTTCTAATGTATTGCATCATGAGCAAAAAAGTAAAGAATCAATGACGAGAAAGAAGAAAAGACAAAAGATGAAAACATACATAAACGAAACATAAGTAATACACACACCAAACGAAAGAAAAAAGAAATACATACAAAAAAATGAGGTAGAGAAGGAAAATATGAATAAAGTGTTATTAAATTCTCGATCGCTCGTTTGGAATCGCCCAATTAGCTAAATTGGGAATCGCTCGCATGGGAATCGTTCAATCGAGAATTCGCTCACTTGGGAATCGCTCACATGAGAATACCCGGTTGAGCACGTTCTTTGTTTTATTGAAAAATAAATAAATAAATTACACATTTATACAAAAAATCGGCCAAAATTTACAGCAGGGACGCCGTTTGGGAGCTCGGCGTTTGTTGCTGCTGCGCCGCCAATAGAGCTTGCACGTCTACGCCGCTATTGCTATTCCCGGCTTCCGATGGAGGCCTTAAAAATCTAAATCCTAAACTGATATTAGACTTGGTTTTTCAAAATCAGACAAAAAGATAGAAAATCTAGTTTACAAAAGATACTTTCTTTGTAAGTCCATCAGCTGTAAACCTACCTGGACGGTTGAATTTTCGGTTTGGGCATTTTTTGTAAAATGGTCGGCATTTCTTTCTTTTCGTCGAAACTTCTCCACAAATGATGTAAAGCTAATATATACCTTTCAATTTCGAGTACCTATAGAAAAATGTGAGGATGAAAATTGAGAAATTTTACAACTCTACAGACACATTTTCCAGCCGATGCCAAAACCATACATGTAATTGGGGGGGGGGGGGGGAGTGCTATGGGAACCCCATCAAGAAATCGTCGACCATATGGCTAGCCATTGGGCGACCCCCCCAGGATTTTCAAATCCTATGGCCAGCCATATGATAGCCCTACGGACCCCCATAGTTTTAGTCGGAAAAATACTGAAAAATGTCATTTTTTTGATGAAAAATCTCAATTTTCATACAAAAAATGGTCAAAAACGTCGATTTTCTCGGCGCTTCGCGCCATGAGTACATATTTCATCATTTTCTAGACAAAAATTACTAGTTTTTAAACCGTTTTTTTCGGACATTTTTCATGGAAAATATCGAATTTTTTTCCTTCAGGGACCTCTCCCCCCAAAATTTTGGGAATTACTGACCCCCGGCCCCAAAAAAGTGCTCCAACCCCCCCTCCAGACCTCGGAGCTCCGTTACATGTATGGCCAAAACCGCTTACTTTTTGCATATCGACTGCCAGCTCGGCAAACCATTGTCTCAAATCTTTTTCCTTGTTTACAATAACCGAAGCCAAATGTAAACAAGCCAAAGCTATTTGGTAAGGCGGGTATAGAATGCTGACGTCTGTTCGGAGGCTATCGTTGATGAATTTCCTGCCAAACGAAACAAAAATTTGGTAAATTAAATTTTTGTTAAAACTTTTTTGGTGTCGAAAATGCTTTTTTGTATTTTGATTAATTAAAAAAGAAAAAATAGTTTCTTTCAACCAAAATATTCCGAAAAAAATATCAAGGATATAAAGAAACGAGGAGCTTTCGAGAAAATTGGAAAGCATTTGGTGAATTAACACTTTTCAGGTTTTTTCAGATTTGTAGCGAAAAGAAAAAAATAATGAATTGAAGATTCATGCATTTTCGCTTCTCGCAAAATTTACATATCTGAGATTCCAAAAAAACTACAGCCATTTTTTGTATCAACAAATTTTCATAATCCATAATTATCTTTGAAAATTACGAGAATTTCACGATTTTAGTCAATTCAAAAATGTTCAAATATTTGACCCCCCCCCAAAAAAAAAATTTATTACAAATTACCAAGAAAGCGACGACAAACTTTCGTCCTGTTGTAAATCTTGGAAAAATTGTAGCAATGAACGATAAGGATGATAAATAATGAGGCAACAATCCTAGAAAAAAAGGGGTAAAAAATCCAAATTTTCGACGTTTCGAATTTCTGAAAAACGCCAACCATTTGTTCCAACAAGAAAAATTCCGCTTCGAATATGTGTTGCATTCTGTACGGGAAATCCATATTTGAGTAAGCGTAATTGAATTTCGTTTTAACTGTAAAAATTCGAAATATTTTTCGATAATCAATTATCCATAAAGTTATAATTATTTTACTTAAACTTTGGATCGTTCCGATCAATTTTGTATGAGACATCATGCCGAATTCCTGTAAAAAAATACAAAATATTATGCAAAAAAGGTAATCCCAAGAACTAGAGGTGTATCAGGTACCAGGATCCGAAACACAATCCGAAATTACCCGACCATTTTGATAGACCCGGGCCATGAGCCGATTTCCTTAGAATTTTGGACCCGGACATGGGCCCGATTATGTTACCCGATACTAGAAATGTATCAGGCAAGCGGATCTGAAACAAGACCCAAAATTATCCGACTATTTTGTTGGACCCGAACCCGATATTTTGAAAATATACAACCCGATAAATCTTCATTAAAAACCAACTTCGACTTTCGAAGCCAAAAATAACGACGTCGGCGCCAAAAGTAGCGGATCGATGGAACGTAAGGAATTCCTAAAAATTGTAAACAAAATGTCAAAGATGGCTCAAAAAAGATTAAAATTCTCACCTAGAATAAAATCTACGAAAATAAATCGTTGCCGTGGCAATGACTTGTTGTTTGACTTTCAATTGTTCGCCCAACGCCTGAATAACTGAGAGAGGGCGAAAATTGTTGATTTTTTCAGAAAAAGCAAACAGACTAACTCGAAGCGAAAAAAATCATAATTTTTTGATATTCTTCGTCGGTTAAAAGTTTCAAATCGGACGAACGTTCGTACAGAATATCTTGCCGATCTAGGATCCATTGTTGCCTGATGAAAAAGCGAAAAAGGGTCAACGGCGACAAAAATTGACTAGAAATTTCCGGCAATTTACCAATGCGAACTTTGCCAAAAGTTACCGGCCATAAAAAATATGTAGATTCGATTGAATGCGAGGTATTTCTCTTTTCCTGGAAAAAATCGAATTTTCAGCTGTATTTAACGCGAGGTCAATATAGTTCGTTTTTATGGGGTTAGAAATTTTTCGAATGGTCATTATAGCAGCTAATAAGGCATAAAAAGGCAGTTTTGTGTATCTCAGCGTATCGCCTAGACAGATGGAATAATGAGTACAAAATCTGGATGTAAATGTAAGGGGGCCCCGAGGTTTTAAGCAGTCAATACCTGGAGAAGAGGTCAAGCAGCTCAAGGGCCGGGGATCATCGATTTCCCAAAAGTAACAAAAAGCTAAAGCGAGGAAAGCTCAAATTGCATGAAAATTCGACTCCTGACATGTGCTTTGCCAAAATAAAAAATCATAGATTGCATTTGAATCAACTTTCTTTCAATTTCGGACTTCGATACTCTAAAGCGTTAGACGATGAATTTTCTCAACTCTTGTTTCATGCGAGGATTTTTCAGCTAGCCAGCTGAGAAACGACGTCGAATAAATTTGGGCGAAACCATACATGTGACGGAGCTCCGAGGTCTGGGGGGGGGGGGGGGTTGGAGCACTTTTTTGGGGCCGGGGGTCAGTAATTCCCAAAATTTTGGGGGGAGGGGTCCCTGAAGGAAAAAAATTCGATTTTTTCCATGAAAAATGTCCGAAAACGGTTTAAAAAAGTAGTAATTTTTGTCTAAAAAATGATAAAATATGTACTTATGGCGCGAAGCGCCGAGAAAATTGACGTTTTTGACCATTTTTTGTTCAAAAATTGACATTTTTCATGGAAAAAATGACATTTTTCAGTATTTTTTCCGGCTAAAACTATGGGGGTCCCTAGGGCTACCATATAGCTAGCCATAGGATTGGAAAATCCTGGTGGGGGGTCGCCCAATGGCTAGCCATATGGTCGACGATTTCTGGGGGGGGGGGGGGGTTCCCATAGCACTTCCCCCCAATTACATGTATGCTTTTGAACACTAAATTCGAATCTGATTCTTGAAATAAATGTTTGGAAAATTAATTTTCCAGCGTCGCCGAATGTTAATGCACACAAGATTGACGTCTTTATTGAGCTTTCATTTCTCATCATAGAGGACTTAACCATCAATTTATCATCTAATGCAAACTCATTATGCTATTGGATAGTTTTCTACTAAATTTGTTCCAGAATGCTTGTAAATTAGAATTGAAACTCGAAAATTTCAATTTTTTTCTAAATTTTAATGAATTAACGGCATTTTTTGTTATAAATAAAATTTGAAAATTACACTGATTTGGTTATTAGTCTCTGGCCATGACATAGAGGAAAACAGGTTACTTATTCCAAGTATTTTTGCTATGTACAAATTGTACGAATGAAATATCGGCTACCGTTTGTACATGTAAAAATGGGTCATGTACAAAAGAAACCCTGTTTAAAATTACAGATGTCTATTCTGAATTTCTTTAAAAAAGTTGATAAATTAACTTCGCAAGAAGCAATATAGGAATGCCATCAAATTAAAAAAAAACAAGGATCGACGAAGAAGTAGCTGACGAATCAGCGATATGGGAGGAATTGAACATTTACTAAACGTGTGTCACTGTTCTTACTGCAAGCTCGCGCTGAATAAAATTAGACTAAGGATTTAGCTTTCTTGATCAACACTATATGTATTAAACATGGTACAAAAATATTTTGTGGTGTGCAAAAAAATTTTTAAGACCTTTTAGCACGGTGCAAAAAGGTCGGTGCAAAAAAAACAATGCTATGTACAATTCAAAAACTATAGGAAAGCAACCAAAAATTTCGACTCTTCAACCAATAAGAATTTCTACATGAATTAAAAATGCTTTAATCACATAAAATTCAAAATATTTTTGAGGATTGCTAAAGATTGAAGATTTTGGGAAAATAATAAATTCGTCAAAACAATACAATATGAAACATTATCAATCTTGTTGATAAATAAAAGCTATACGCACAAGCTAAAATGTCATTTTCTAACAGCGTAGCACTGTTACTTTTCTCAACAAATCGTGCTTTTTTGAGGAAAAAATTCGGACGAGTTAAAAAAGGTTGGGCCCTCTCCCCATTTGCAGAAGAAAATTTTGGGCGTCGGATATAGAAATGATGCATTTTGGTGCATTTTACAAGGTCCAAATCTCAAAATTTTCCGGCGCTTGGCGCTGGTTATAACTTAAATAATCATTATAATGTATTATCTAGTTCAGGCGCGGCTTTTAGCATGTCTACCTTCACTTAGTATTTAATCTTTCTATATTTCATCATCTTAAACGTATTATCTCATGTTTTAATTGATAATATTCAATATTTAATTTTGTAATTTAATTTAATGAAGGTCCGCATTTTTCCATTTACACACTTTTCGAGAAAGATCAATACGTCGTATGGAAACTTTTTGAAGCGATTATTCCTTTCTTAACGTGAAATCAATTCAAAGGCTTCAGGGAAGTAGTTTTCGGAAATTTCTACTCTCATACTCATATCTTTTCGGCCAAGTTCATGAAACTTAAGTTTACTAATAAATTACTAGTTTCAAAATTTTTCAAATAATAAAATTCTAGAAATTACGACATTTGAACAAAAAATTCGAATTAAATTTTTGAAATAAATGTTCGGATAATTGGTTTTCGAGCGTCGCAGAATATCAATAGTCAAAAAAAGTTTTCCGGTTCTCAGCGCTTTTTTTTGGGCTCTCATCTTTTCTGGGCTCTCATTTGTCATCATAAAAAACTTGACCATCGATTTCTCATCACATATAATAATAATAATAATACTATTTATTATAATATGTAATTCAAATTCATTATGCCCTTGGAGAGTTTGCTGAAAGTTTGATCCACAATGCTTGTAAATTAAACTGCAAACTCGAAAATTTCAATTTTTTCCTGAATTTTAAAGAATTAACGAACCAAAAAACACAAGAAGGTTTGAAAAAACTGAAAAACACTCGATTAAAGCGTCTATGCGTATTTTAACCGAAAAAACGGCTTTGGGAACACGGGGAAAATTTTGAACTCTTTTCCCATTTGGGGAAAGAGCCGGCGGGAAAAAAGAAACAGTGTAGTGTAGTAAAATAACAAGAAGAATTATATAAATGAATTGAAATCCGGAGAGGATCGCTGGAAAATTGAAACTACTTCCCATTTTATGACGCATAAAACTGCATCTCCGGACCAGGGTTTTTTTGGTTTTTTCTCGACAGACCATTTGGCTCCTAAGCTCAAAATTTGGCTAAAGTTTATAAGTCGGTTCCCGGCCTTCAGCCTAATTATTGTATATGAGTTGTTTGTTAATTTTGAGCATGGATTTCTGTGACTAGTGAGTAGATATTTTTTTCCTTCATAATTTTCCTTAGGCTTAGGCTTAGGGTTCGGGCGCAGCGCTGTTGGGGCTCTTCCAAATTAAGCTGTAAGTTAAAATAGTATCAAGGGTCTTAAAGGAATATAGCGTTCATAGTTTCTAGTGAAATTGTGTAGTGGTAATCGCATTAAGTCAATAGGCTGGTGGATCAGGTTCGATTCTTGAAGTACGTAGAATTTTTCTGTAGTGACATGTGTGCAGATTTTATGCAAATGAGTTTCTGAATGTCATGAGCTCCTGGATTTTAGAACTGATCTGGATAGCTGGTGTCTTAAGGAGTCCGAAAATATCAGTTTGGACCATAATTGGGAAGGGAACCGACTACTAAAAAAATTCTCAAAATTTTACAGGCCAATAGGAAATTCAACAAACCATGACTAAAGTTTGTAAATAGATGTGGTAGGAAAAAAATGTTGTTTTTCAACAAATTTAGTCAAAAACACTCTCCAAAATCGCGGTAGAAGCCCACATAACAGATCAATCATTTTGAATACATTCTTAATCACACACAGAATAATACGGCTCACAAATTAGATCGGTCATTATTCAAATCAATCATCGGGGTTTATTCGCACAAGCCAGGTTGATCTGTAACTTGGGGAAAAATTTAGTTGTACATTTTTAGTTGCTCACTCTAAAATTGATAAATTCGCTTAATTCCATCAGAAAAATGATTAAAAGTGCATTTCATTCACTTCGCGTCATCTCCTAACTTTTAAAATTGAATTTCTGGAGTTTTAGGTGAGAAATTAAAAGTCTGCCTAAAGTAACTTGTTCGGCGTCTAGCGCCGAAAAATTTTGATTTCGAGGCCTCTAAAATGTCGAAAAATGCATTTTTTCAGCACATTCTACTGCAACTGCCGATGACTGATCTTTTCACCATTTGATCGGCAGGAGAGAGGTCAAACATTTCACCTTCACTCAGGATCTTATATATCCAGAGTCAGTAATTTAGCAATCACATTTATTAATCAAAAATGTTTGTTTTCACATGGGGTATAACATAAAAAAGCATGATTAGGTATTTAACTTCGGACTTGCATACCTCCGGTGCTTAGACCAGAAAGAAAATTTTAGATTATGATATTCTATAGCGTTGGAAAATGAATACTTTCAATATTTTTTTTCTGCATGGGTCTATTTTTTCACTGAATTCAATGTGCTTTGAGTGGGGCAAACTAAAATTCAAAAATTAGGCAAGCAATAATGAATCTCAATGGCTTCTACAGATAGCAAGAATCTCTGCCATTTTCCCATGCTGATGATGTTTGAATTATTTTCCATATTCAAAAAGTTATGTTCACCAAAGCCAAAAATTCTAAAGTGCTGCAAAACGATTTTGAAAAAATGATCTAGAAAAATCTAGATTTCCGTCAAATTACGTGGAAAAAACAAAACAAGGTCAAACATTCATCCATAGCATGTTTGTTTTTTGAAAGCTATAAGCATAAGCTAGGATGAGATTTTCTAACTGCACAACATAAATGGCAATAAGAATCATAAATGAATTGACATCCGGCGCGGAGCGCGGGAAAACTTTCGGTTTTTTTTCATTTCAAAATGCATTAAAATGCATCTCTGCACAGGAAGGCCTATAGCCTAATCAAAAAGAGTGGATAGGCTCTGATTTTTGCGAGCCAATTTGGCTTGTGCGCCTAAATTTTTAAGATCCAATCAGAATTTTTAGGAGACATAGCTCCAAATCGGCCTAAAAAAGACCTTGCTCTGGACAGGAAACCCAATTACATAATGAAAAGGGCAGTCATGCTTCAAGCTGCGCTGAGCAACCACTGTTTTTTTTACAAGTCGGTTCCCTTCCAAATTATGTTCCAAACTGGCATTTTTGGACTCCTCAAGATGCCAGCTATTCAGATCAATTCGAAAATCTAGGCGCTCATATGGCATTCAGGAACTCATTTGCATAAAGTCTGGACACATCTCACATAGTCCTTGTCACTACAGAAAAATCCGACCTACTTCAAGAATCGAACCCGGTCCATCAGCCTATAGACTTAATGCGCTTACCACTACACAATTTCACGGGAAAGTACAAGCACTATATTCCTTTAAGACCCTTGATACCATTTTAATAACTTCATTTGGAAGAGCCTCAACAGCGCTGAGCCCTTTGGGCGCAGCTGCTGTATCCTAAGCTTGAGCCTAAGGAAACTTTTAAAGGAAAAATAAACGTCTACTCACTAGTCACAGAAATCCATGCTCAAAACTAACAAACAACTCATTACAATAATTAGGCTGAAGGCCCGGAACGGACTTATAAAATTTAGCTCATTTATTTCAAGAATTAGACTGAAATTTTGTGTTCAAAAGGTGTTGTTGTAGTGGTGCGTCTGGCTATTCATTACGCGGCACGCCCTGCATTCACCACCACCACTACAACCACAATTTCCAAACCATACACGTGGCTCGGTTAGCGCAGTTGGTAGCCCGTCTGCCTATTAGACCTATGATCAGTAATATTAATTCATTAACATTTTCATTAATAATATTACTGATCATAGGTCTAATAGCAAGGTATTCCTTTTTGCTGATGATGTAAAGATTTTCAACCTGGCTTTTGAAAAAGAAGTACTTCAACTCGATTTACTTCTCTTCAGTAATTGGGCTGATTTGTGGCAGCTACCTATTTCTAGTGAAAAATGTTCGATACTTCACATTGGATTGGAAAAAACAACCCGAAAAATCCTTACTATCTAAATGGGGTTTCTGTTCTTGACTTGGAATCCGCTATTAAAGATCTTGGGGTCTTTGTTTCAGACAACCTTTCTTCTGGTGCCCATTGGAACTTTATAGTGAATAAAGCTATGCGAGTCTGTAGCTTGATTAAAAGAAGCTTTTTTTCCAAAGATAAATTTCTTCTAGCAAAAGCATTCACCACATATGCACGTCCTATTCTAGAATACAGTACAGTAGTCTGGAATCCAAATCTCATTAAAGATATTGTGGCGGCTGAAAAAGTTCAGAGGCGATTCACTAAATGGGTTAGTACTGACAAATCATTATCTTATGATCAAAGATTAACTGATATGAATCTTATCAGATTAGAGACTAGATGCATTCATTTCGATCTAATTATGGCTTACTTCATCATCCCAAAATCTACTCTACCAGTCGAAAATTATTTTTTCTTCTGTACGAATCCTACTAGAGCCAGAAACTCATTTAAACTCAACATGGACAATTCTCATCTTGACGTTGACAAATATAGCTTTGCTGAACGAGTCGTTCACACATGGAACACATTACCGGATCACGTTGTAAAGCAACTTCAGTAGAATCTTTTTCCCGAAAACTTAAAGATATTCATTTTTCTAAATTTATACGAGGACATTAATATATAATATGATTTTTTTCCTTCTGTGTTGATTTATCTTTTTTGTTCATTGGGGAGCGCGTAAGTGTACTTCTGTACCTGCATGTATCCGTATGCAAATTAATTTGTATTGTCTTTCACTCCCGCACTGTATTGTTTGATCTTTCAATATGCTAACAGTTTCACATTGTTCTTTATTTCGTACTGCATTAATAACCAATAATCACGATGTTTGTTGTATTTCTTTTTCCAGACTAACCTGTGTTTTTGTTTTTTTCTCTTCGTTCGAAAAAAAATTTTTTTCTTCTTGTATGCAGAAGGTCGATGGTTCGAGCCCCTCACCGAGCGTTATTTTTCTGACGCGCCGGCCAGGTGGATTTGGGCATACGACATTGGTGACTGTACCAGGGGCCTTCCTCCTCAAAGGGTGGAGGGGTGTTGTAGTGGTGCGTCTGGCTATTCATTACGTGGCATGCCCTGCACTCACCACCACCACTACAACCACAATTTCTGAACTATCCACGTGGCCCGATTAGCGCAGTTGGTCAGTTGGTAGGGGGTCTGCCTTGTATGCAGAAAGTCGATGGTTTGAGCCCCTCACCGAGCGTTTTTTTTCTGACGCGCCAGCCACGTGGATTTGGGCATCACTGTTTTTTTTCCACGAACTTCTTTCCAAAAACGTGGGAAGGGGTCAAATTTTTTTTCCACATGTGAAAAAAATTTTTTCCGTCTTAAAATCATCGTTTTTCGCTTAAAAATTCTCACAGCAGACGCTTTCGCACTGTTTTTGAGCTTTTTCAAGCCTTTCGGTGTTTTTAGAGAAGTTAATTCATTAAAATTGAAGAAAAAATTGAAAAGTTCGACTTTAAAGCCACAGCATTGTTGAACAAATTTTCTAGCAAACTATCCAAGAGCATAATTGACTTGAATTACACGAAAAATCGATGGTCAAGTCCTCTATGATGACAAGTGAAAGCCCAAAAAAGATGATAATGTTTCCGGTGCGAAGCGCCGGTAAATTTTTTTGGGTATTTTGACACTCTGGGATGCTGGAAAATCAATTTTCCGAACATTTATTTCAAGAATTAGATTCCAATTTTGTGTTCAAAAGTCGTAATTTCTAGAATTTTACTCGAAAAATTTTAAAACCAGTATATAATTTATTTGTAAACTCTCATACTTGGTCGAAAATATATGAGTAAGCAGAGTATAAATTTCCGAAAGATATTTCCAAGAAGCGTTTGAATTGATTTTACGTTAGAAAAGAAATAATCGCATCAAAAAGCTTAGAGACTTGACGTATTGATTGATCTTTCTCAAAAGGAAAAAATGCGAATCTTCATCAAATATCATGATAAAATATTGAAGATGACCAATGAAAACATGAGATAACACGTTCAAGATTATGAAAACTATTATAGATTATATGATAAATGAAAGTAGATGTGCTAAAAGCCGCGCCTGAGCTAAGTTAAGTAATGCATAATAATGATTATTAGAGTTATAATCGGCGCGAAGCGCAGGAAAATTTTGAGATTATGACCTCCTAAAATGCACCAAAATGCAACTTTTCTGCACCCCAAAATTTTCTTCCCCAAATGGGGAAAGAGCCCAAAATTTTTTTCCCCTTTCCGAATTTTTTTTCCCGAAAAAGCACGATTTTTGGGGAAAAAAACAGTGATGCAGACGCAGACTGTGTTTTGCTCGGGTGAATGAACAGTAAACTGGAATATGCAATGTTCAAACCTCAAAACTTGCGGACAAAAAATGAAATTGACATGACTGGCTCGCGTGAGCTTAGGTATATTAACACTACAGTAAACAGTATTCATAAAATATGTATCACGTATTTTGATTATCACAATTTAAAAATTACAATTTTCCCATTGCGTCAATTTTTTCAGCTGATTGTACAGAGTTGTTACAAAAGAAATATGGCTTGATAATCAAAGCAGATATATAGCCTGCTCTTCTTGAAATGCTTCTAAATAAGGAAAATGGGAAACAGTAGTATCTGAGTATTCTGATAAACAATATTTCATCAGGATTCGAAATTTATGAGCATACTGACCAAACCTCCAACAATTATTTGAGTGAAATTTTTTACACTGAAAACTCAATGATCAACAACATATTTCGTCCATTCGACGAGTTCTTGATAACCAAAAAATGGTTTTCCAACATCCAAGCAGCAATTTCGTCTACTTGAAGTCAAATATGAGAAACTATGCGCTTGGACAGCTGTTGTCACATGCTGACGAATTTCTCCCAGTGTCACCTGATTCACATCATATTTTTCCGTCATGTTTTTCGCCACGTTTTGTTTTACAGTAACTTGCATCAATTTTGCATTCCGTTTTTATAATTTTTACATGCAATTTCTGTGTGTACTTTTTACGTTTCGTTTCTGTTTCATTTTCCCACTTTTATTTCCATTTCGATTTATTATTTTCCATTGCGCACGTAGACTACGATATGTAACCAGCTAGTCAGAATTTCGGTTAAAGATAAGCTCTCCGAGCACATCACTGTAATTGGATCACAACGTGCACCTCTTATCAGTAAAAACTAGTGACGTTTCACAACGTGAAACCCCTAGTTGAAATTCTCACTAGATGACGTTCCTATGCTAAGCATGGAGAGTGAAAACTCGCCCCAATGCTCAACGTAGTGAACTGGAAAATGTCTATGTGACCATAGGCATCTTCTGCAGTGATTTCCGTTGCAGAAGTTAGCCTGGGGGTGTCTTAGCTCCCCCCAAGGCATACTGTAGATTAGGGGCCCTTTAAAAGGGCTTGTTTTGTTAATTTTGCACTCATTTTTTGGGCCTAATTGTCTCTTTGCATTTTACAGCCTGGGTTCTTGCGTTTGCCTGCATTGTTTTATTATAAATTTACATATTGTACCTGCATCCGCCACCTTCATAATAAATTTACATATTCGTGTTCAGTCTTCCTTGCGTTGCCAGTTATGGTAACCCAACCTTAGGAGTTTACCCTGTCACCATTGATTGAGAACCCCGTCACCTCCCCGAGGAACATTGTGATACCATCGCCCGCCCACTCACATTCGCCTGCCCTCCATGCAGAATCGCTTTCCGATTATTGGACCCGCTTCCCCGCCATCCGTAGGACCCACACTTTGACCCCTGAACCCGTCGCCTAGCGCCCAGTACATTGAGGAGAGGATTTAGTGAGTCTTCTCAGGGGTTATTATTGTTGAGGGTATATTTGTGGGAATCGTCCTTTAGCTAGTTTCCCCTTGAGAGTACCCTCAGTTGAGAAAGCCCTCGGACCCTTAAGATCAGGGCCAATTAGGAGATTTAGGTTGACAATCGGGTCCCCTACAGTAAGCCATTCCACGAATGGAACAGTCCCTCATTCTCAGTGAATGAGGACTAGGGATTGCCACCCCTGACCTGGCCACGTTGTCCATTATCCTACAGCTGAACCCTAGGACAAGGCTGAGGTACACCATGGGTTTTTCTGTGGTAGTACCAGCTGGGTTAGGTTCCCGGAAATGGATATATTAGCAAGCCACCCACTTGGGTCACAGCATGCCACTTCCAGTGACATGACCATATTTTCTATGAATATGGTAGGGGTTTCTACTCATCAATGTGATTGTCCTATTTGGTTTAATGTGACATGGCTCCTATTGCTACTCGATGTGACACTGTCATGTGCCGATAAATTTTGGCCAACGTCAGCTGATTTCTATCACGTTCATATTTTATGTTTTTCCCCACTTTTTATTTGACAGTTACTTACTTTTGTTTCATTTGTTCATTTTATTTCACATGCATTTTTTTGTGTCATTTTTGTTACATTTTTTTGTTTTCCACTCCACATATAGGCTACAGCATGACCCCTTTAATGAGAATTTTCGCCAGATAAGTTCTAGGAGGTCATGCACATAATTGGAGCATCACCTATACCTCTTATCAGTTGTCACATTTTACACCATGGCAGGTGTATGCCATGTTTATTTGGGAGAGCTGGGGAGGTTTGGGTATCTCATCAGGTATTACCGTGTTTTAGACGTCACATTGATGGTGAACCATATCAGATTGATCCTATTACAGTGAGTAATAGGCTGTGACTCCTGATGGATACTGGCATTTTCCCCAGGCTTCCCTGATTGGCGTTGGGGCCTAACCTGGTGAATGGGGGGGCTATAGAGAGGTCTATAGTCGGTTCTCTGGTGTTGTCCTTGGGGTCTCGCTGTAGGGTAATGGACAACGCTGCCAGGCTAGGTGCGACAATCCCCGAGTCCTACTCAGTGAGAGTGGGGACAGGGTCACCCGTGAAATGACCTAATTTGTGGGACCCAGTTATGAACCAGACAGCCCCTTTTAGCCCGAACCTGAGAGGTGGAGGCCCTACTTATCTGTGGTAAACTTGGGAAACCGACTTAGGAAGGATTTCCCAACAAATATCCCACAAATAACAATAATCCCCTGAGAAGACTCACCTAGTCCTGTTTCTCAAGCGATTCAACGAATCAGGCGGCAAGTCCCTGGACGCTTTCGGTCTTCTGGCACTGGAGCGGGGGGGGGGATGCGATCCACACGAGTCCTAGCGGGGAGCAGCGGCGAGCGGGAGGCGACTCTCCAAGG
The DNA here is from genome assembly GCA_963922205.1 of Romanomermis culicivorax. Classification (NCBI taxonomy): domain Eukaryota; kingdom Metazoa; phylum Nematoda; class Enoplea; order Mermithida; family Mermithidae; genus Romanomermis; species Romanomermis culicivorax. The sequence continues at coordinate 56,519 of CAWUHX010000162.1, read as the reverse complement.
TTTTCTTCACGAACCGGGGGCGGTCGGACACCTGGCACTGATGGGCAGCGGGGGTACTGTAGACGGTAAGCGGCGGACGCAGTGAGCAAGGGGTAAATTTATGCAAATTTATTGGTAATAAGGCGGCGGACGCACAGGTGTATATAAAATTATGCAAATTTATAACGAAGGTGGCGGACGCGGAGTTACAACCGGACGGAAGCTTGGTGAACCCAAGAATGAGCGAAAAACTAAGGAAACATGTCCTTTTAAGGACATGTTTGGCTACAGCTGCAGCTTGGGCGGAGTTTCTCGGCGTCCAAGCTAACTTCTGCAGCTAGACGCGATGCAGAAGATGCCTATGAGCACATAGACATTTTTTTGTTCACATGCGTTTAGCACTGAGGCCGACTGCAGTGCCTATGCTAAGCATATGAACGTCTTTAGCTAAACTTCTTAGCTAGTTGTTTTTGCGTAACAAAAACGACACTAATTTTTGATGATAAGAGGTGCATGAATGCACCAAAAATAGCCATGTGCTCGTGGAGCACGACTGGCGGAAGTTTTTAGCTAAAGGGCCTACTGTAGCCCGCGTTCATAAAGAAATAAAAATATAACAAAACGAAACATAGAAATGCATGAAAAATATAAAAATGAACACAAAATGCATGTGCAACAATGAAATAAACAAAAACATGAATGAGTAATAAACAAATCATGAAGAAAACAAAAATATTAACATGATGGGAATCAGGTGACGTCGGAGAAATTGAGCGGCACGTGACACGGCAGTCCTTCGAAAAAGGGCGTCCTGTCCTTGCGGTGGCTAGTGGTGAGGTTTGTGCGGCCTGTCCGTGGTCGTTGGTCATTCCAAGTTGCGACAGCGAGTGGTCGAATAGGTCCGTTGGGTTGTAGGCGGATGGAGCCTTCTTTGATCGTAATTCGTTTGACAGTATGGTAACCGGAAATTGTTGATGCGTGAAGTTGCAGACATTGAATATCCTGTGCGAAAGTCTAGAACACAGAAAAGAAAAAATTTCGGGGCGAGATGTAGGCTATCGCAGACGATGCGCCCAGTGAGGTACAGATTGTCGGGCCATCACAGGGGATGCACCCAGTGAAGTGTAGGCTATCGGGTGGGGATGCGCCTAAGATTTGACGCTTTGGTTGCTGCACATTCTCTTCTATCCACTAAAATCCAGCATGAATAAGAATGGATACTTCGTGAGGGGCACGGCGGTCCTTCGGAAAAGGACATCCTCATCCGTAAGCGGGGACAGTGAAGAGAACGCATCTTGAATTAAGGGTCGGGGACTTCTGCATCAAGATGTGGGTCAATCAAATTCGGTGTAAAGTCCTGGCTTATTGAAGGATACAACAAGGGTGCCGAATCCGTTGCCTGTGAAGTGGGAGGTGTATCCTCTGCTTCACTCGGTGGTTCAGGGGACACGTAAAGTCGAAGCTGGTTGACATGTACAGTGTCTTCCTGATCCGTCTCGAGACAAAGTGTGACATTGGGATATGTCACACTTGTTACAAGATAGAGCCCATCGTAGATGGGCAGCAATTTAGGAGTGAGTCCACGTTTGCTGGAGGTGCGCAGTTTGAGCACCTGTTCCCCTACTTTGTACGAGACATCATGTGCCTTCCGGTCGTATGACCGTGCGTAGGCCTCCTGTGCTTTCTCAATCCAACTCTGGATTAAGGTTAACACATTCGTGAAATGACGTTTGACCTCCATATCATATGAGGAAACATTAATGATATGGGCCGGAGGGTTGAATGAGAGCGCGGCATCAACAGGGAGCATGGGTGTGCGACCATACATGAGTTCAAAGGGCGAGTACCCTGTTGACTCATTCATGCTGATATTGACAGCAAACACAGCGTATGGTAGGTGTTCATCCCAATCAGTATGTCCGTGATGAACATACATACGTAGCCGTGTGGCTAGCATCTGATTAGCTCTTTCCACCTCGCCGTTGGTCATCCGATGATAGGCGGTAGAGTGGATCTTCTTCGTTGCGCAGATCGCAGTGATCTCAGTCATCAGTTTTGATGTGAAATCAGTGCCAGGATCTGACTGAAGAATCTGCGGTGCCCCGTGCCGGCAGACAATTTGCATTACAAACAGTCGGGCTATGGTGTGCGCAGTGATGTCCGGAGTAGCAAAAGCCTCGACGCATTTCGTAAAGTAGTTGATGAAGACTACGATGAAACGGTTGCCAGCTTCACTAGTGGTCATTGGTCCCATAAGGTCGACACCTACCCGATGAAACGGTCCCGTGATGGTGATAGGTTTCAGGGTCGCAGTGGTTTTCTGTCGAGCGGGCTTATTCCGTTGGCAAAGATCAAACTGCTGACAGAAGGATTTGACATCCCAACTGAGGGAAGGCCAGTGGTATCTGCGAGCAATGAGCCGCGCAGTACGTTTAGCACCAAAGTGTCCAGCTAAGATGTCATCATGATGAGCCCGGATAATGGTAGTAACCATGGATCTGGGTATGACAATCTTGTTGGACTCGCCTGTCCATTTCTGAAGAACGTTATCCAACAGATGGTAGCCTCGCACATCATTCTGGTCGCCCAGAGGCTTAAGAGAGCGAATGATGTGGGCTAACTCCGGATCCTCCAGCTGAGCAGCAAAAAGGTCGGGGTGCTGCGCACCAACCGATATCTCGGCATGAGACTCTGATCGTACCGGGCGCTCCGCGCCAGCAGTGATCCGTGCTGAATTACTTGAACGCGCCAGGTGCTGCACACCATCGGTCAAGGTTCTTGATCTCACCAGGTGCTGCACACTATCGGTGATCATCATAACATGCCCCTCAGGTCTGTAAAGGGGAGTATCATCAATACTCTGACCGGTGAGGGAGTTAGGATCCGGCAGGTGTGATAATGCATCAGCATTACCATTAGACTGACCTTTTCGCGGCCAAATTGTCAGTTTGAATTCAGCGAGCGCGAGTCCCCATCGAGCGATCCGAGCAGAGGGGTTAGGCTTCTCCAACACTGCTTTGAAGGCTGTATGGTCAGTCTGAACGACCACCTCGTGCTGGAAGAGGTATGGTCGAAAGTGCTTGACGAAATGGACAACAGCGAGAGTTTCCAGTTCTGTAATGGAATAGTTTTTCTCGGCCACTGTTAACCCTGGGCTGGCGTACGCGACAGGATGGTCGTATCCAAATTCGTCTAACTGGCTTAGAACCGCTCCTATCCCCGAAATACTTGCATCAGTTTGAAGGATAAAGGATTTTGAAAAGTCCGGATGGCACAGGATAGGAGGGTTGGTCAGCAGGCGGCGGAGTTCGTCGAACGCCTCCTGCTGAGGTTTTGATTACTGGAAAGTAGTTTCCTTCCGTAAGAGCTTGGTGAGTGGCTCGCTGAGCCGGGCACAACCAGGGATGAAACGCCTGTAGTGAGACACGAGGCCTAGGAAGGACTTGATGTCTTCGGCGTTTTGTGGAATGGGTAGATTTTGGACGGCGGCCAGCTTGGCTTTGTCAGGTTCCAGGCCGCTCTGTGAGATGCGATAGCCTAGGTACTCTACCTCTGAGTGCGAGAATTTGCACTTGCTGAGTCTGAGCTTCATTCCACCCTGGCGAAGACGGGCGAACACATCTGCCAGGCGCTCAAGCATTTGGGTGTGAGAGTTCCCGAACACCAAAATGTCGTCGAGATAGGTCAGAACCATGCGCCATTAGATTCCAGTAAGGAGGAGGTCCATGAGGGGTTGAAATGTCCCTGGCGCGTTGCACAGACCGAAAGGCAAATAATTGAATTCCTAAAGTCCAATGGGCGTATTAAATGCCGTCTTTTCTTTATCCACCTCGGCAATCGGGATTGACCAATAAGCGTTAGCCTGACCAAGGGTAGTGAAATACTTCATACCCTTGAGTGTGTCGAGGATGTCATCTATCCGTGGGAGAGGGTAGACATCCTTTTTCGTGACCTTGTTAAGACCACGAAAGTCAACACACATACGGTGAGAACCGTTTTTCTTGCGCACCAGGACAGTATTAGTAGCCCATGGTGACGTGCTCGGCGGAATAATACCTTTCTCCTGGAGCGCCTTGACCTCCTGCATGATGAGATCCTTTTCCTTAGGTGAGGACCAGTAAGGGAAACGGCCGACTGGGCGGGCATCGCCCGTGCTGATTTCGTGCTGGACGAGATCAGTGGAACCTGTGTCCTTTTCATCAAGAGCATAAAGGTTGGTGTATGCAACCAGCAGGTCGAGTAAGGCTGCCCGGTCCCGAGGGGAGATATCGGGTGAGATTACAGCATTGGCCTCGACCCACTGACGATCGAGGACGGTGTCTGAGTCGACCGGTGATCCCTGTGAGGGCTCACTATGCATTTGCACATGACCGATGGTCATGTGTGGGTAGAGAACCATGGAATGAGTATTCGGGTTAACTACTTGAAGTGGTATGTGACTGTTGGTCACGCTACTCACGCTCCCAGCAAAATATACGTTTCTTTGAGATCCCGTGAGGTGCTTTGGGAAAAAGGCCACCTCAGGTACGTTCGTATAAATTGGTGGTACGGGTACAGTGAATCGTGTCAGGGAGCGAGGCTCCAAAATTACCAAGTCCTTCAGGGGCAAGGCGCCGTGGGCAGAAGGTGGGCTGTGGATGAGACCGTCACAGGGGATTTTACTTTCCTCGAACTGGAGGAAGGATTTCTCCCAGTTCAAGCTGACACAATATAACCAGCCAAGGAAGTTTGTTCCGAGGACCAGTTCAGCTGAACAGTTCTCTTGTATTTGGACCTGAATCCGTTCAGAGACATCAGCTACCGTAACCGTGATATAGGCTGCTCCTAGCAGTGGGATCGGGGACCCATTGGCTGCGATAGGATGAGCCCTGGTTGGTGAAAGTGTCAAGTTGGGCAGCTGGGCCGCTAACTTGTGGTCCAGGAGTGAGAAAACAGCTCCTGTGTCGATAGTCTACCTTGAGCACCTCAAGAGAGTGCTTCTACTCCTTGATCTGCTGAGCCAGGTAGTTCAATTTGGCATTGACAGGATCGGGACGTGTGTCCTTTGCCATTCTGAACAAGTTTTGGGTCAAATTGTATCTCCTGTGGACGCCTAGGAGAAGACCCTGATCCGTCCAGACTGTGGTGGAATGTAGTCCTGGGCAGAGTTGGAAGACGCAGGAGTTTCCCGGGATCTTAAGGGCAACCTGTAAATCATTGATGATGACGTGGTTCCCTGACATGGACGCAGTGTAATTTCCCTTGGGGTGATAATGACACCCCGCCGTGAAGTTTTGTGCAGGCCAGACAATGACCCCGTCTAGAGTAGTGCACTGACCTGCAGTGGGACTGCATCCACCTACATCGCCTAAGGTGCTCAGGGCTGTAGTGCCATCCCACGAAGCGACTTGTCCCTCCTTGATGAAGAGGTTAGTCACTGTCTTGCAGACGTCGCTGCAGCACCATTCGTACATCACTTCCAATGTTTGGTTTGTGCTATAAAAGCCAGGGCGAATGCCGACAAGTTTTTGTGAGCCAAACATCTTAGTGGGATGTGCTAGCGTGCAAGCTGCAGGCGCTAAGTGCTGAGTGGTAATGACGTCTGCAGTAATGCCCCTAGAGCCGAAGAAACCAGTGTTGGTGCAGACTTTGCGGGTGCGCAATGTGCATTTCCACGCTGCGGTTGTAATCGGGTCTGAGCTAGGGACATACACCGTAACGTTCATGTGCCGCGGGCTCCATGAAGATTGCGGTGGTTTACACTCTACCCGTTGGGGTAACTCAAGTGGATGTCCGCTTCTTGAGAGACCACAAAATTGATACTGAGCCGCCGGTGCTGACAAACTCACCCCTAGAAACAGTGATGTTACCAAGGTCAATTTTATTATCAAAAACAACTGTACAAACGTGGTTTGTAAGTGTTCACACATTTTCACAAATCTGGCCTGAGGGGCAGTGTCAGATTTCTTCTTCGTCGCTGTCAGATGAGATGGGTTCCTGGCCGGGGAAATCGAGGACCAATCCACCACATGGGTGGATTTCCCGGAGGATACTGACTTTTGGCGACCGTGGGGCGACTGCCGTTGGAAACGGAGATTCCTCAACAATGCTGACATCTTCGTTAACCGGACCTAAGGTCTCCTCGACGGCCATGTGTTTGACGACGGGCGACTTGGTCGCAGCGGTCGGAGATGTCTCTTGGGCTGACGCCGGCGATTTGGTTTGGGCTGTTGCCGACAATGTATTTTGGGCTGGTGCTGACGGTGTACTTTGGGCTGGTGCCGACGGTGTGGTTTGGGCTGTTGCCGACGTTGTGGGATCATTTGCCGATTCCTTAGCCTGAGGCGAGGAAGCAGTAATTCCCATTTTTGTTGGCGGTGTAGCGGCAACAGGTGGTGCTGCTGTTGGTGATGTAGCGGCGACAGCAGGCAGGAGGATCCGGCTGGCCTGTTCGACTGCTCGGCGGACGGCATCGACCGAAGGCGAGGATGGCTCCCCATCCAATAAGAACTTCTCGACGGGCGAGATTGTGATAGTCCAATTGGCAATGAACTCGAGTGCCCGTCGGGCGACGTCGGGTCGTAAGAGTCGCATTGATACAGGTGCCGCGAGCACCACGTCGGCGGCCGTGAGCCCTTCGACATGCGATGGCTCGTTGAGCAGAGTCCACGGCAAATGCGGGTATTTCTTGGCCAGGTCAACTGACCAGATGGCCAACATCGCGTCTTGGACGGGCGATGGTGCTGCGAACAAGAAATTGATAGAGTCGTAGACTGAGATAGATTTCTGGTTCCTACTCTAGGACCACCTGAAGAAGAAGGTAGTATACCTGACAAATTCATGGGCTCGACCTGGTCGAGGACTTCCATAGCCGAATCCATGGGGATCGAAGGCTGTGGTCCTGGAGGGACGATGCGGGCCGGTGGCGCCGGAGACGTTGTATTTGTGGCTGGAGCTGACTCGACAGTCGTGGTTTTGGGGATGCAATACGATGCGAGGATGTTAGCGTGGCCAACAAACTGCGGTGTCGTCGAGGGGTCTAGGGTGACCGGCATTGCATACCTTGGTGGTGGCGGTGGCAGCGGTATGTCCGATACATTTATCGGTACGGGTACCTGGGCTGCTTGGACCACTGAAAATCCAATACTGATTACGCAGACAGGATAACACTGTTGTGAAGGATCTGTCAGGTGTTCAGCAAGTGCCGCATCATCCAGATCAAGAGGATCTGGATGAGGAGGGCCATCGGTAGCCCCAATGGCGTTGTTGCGACGTATGGGCTGCGGATATTGGTTCCCCATCCCGTTAGGAGGGTGATAACCATTTCTCTGATGATACACATTTGTCCCCTGGGAAGAATAACCAGTATTTTGGTAGTCATTCTCACCCGTGTTTGCCGGATTGCGCTGCGGACAGGCAGTTGATCGGTGCACTCGCACTTGACGGCAATGAGGGCATGGCCTATCACATCGGTCCATGGGGTGGGCACGTGTACGGCAAAAATAACAGTGACCACCGTTAGCGGCGTTGTTACCGGGAGCGGCACCGGTGGGAGGCTGGGCATGGCAGTCGGCGTCGCTATGTGTACACAGTCCGTGGAAGGAGCACGTTTGAAGGTGTGCTCCCGACGAGCATCACCCGGCAGACTGATTTGGTGTCGACAGCTGTGGAGGCGGCGTCGGTAGGATTGGCGCTGGTGCACGTTGCTGGGCTGTGAGCTTCGCTACGTGGGCCGTTAGCCTGGCCATTTCCTGTTTCAAGCGGCGAACCTCATCGGTGGAGGATGATGACGTTTGAGCGTTGCTCTGACGACCGTTTGCGCTTCTGTTAGGCATATCGGGATTATATCCGGCGTGTTTAGGTTCTGAAGAGAAAACGGCGTTAGATGGTGCAGTGTACTGAATCTCGTCCTGAAAGATTTGGGATTCTGCGTAACAGGCTGCCTTGAGTGTCTCTTCAAGAGTTGTAAACTCCCTAAACTTGATACTATCTCGGAGGACCGGTTTCAGTCCCCGCAGAAAGATAGGTTTGATGATAGAATCTCGGACATCCGTCGCGAGATCTGGATACGCAACCCTGGATAGTCTCTTGAGGTGCTCAAGGTAGACTATCGCGGACTCTGTCGGCATCTGCAGTCAATCTTGGATCAGCTGCTGATGCAGATCAGAGTCGCGCCCTACCGGAAAATCTCTCCGTAGAAAAGCGGTAAACTCTTTGTAGCGGGTAGGTATTGGAGTGCTGCTGCTAAAGTCCCGGTAGGGGGCAAGAGCAGGACCCGTGAGGCATGACTCCAGAAAGGCGATTTTATACGCATGATCCGTTTCGCTTACACCCTGGAGTGTAAAGAAACGAGTAAGATGCGACATAAAATCAGTGATAGACTCACCAAAAGCACCGGAGAAGGTTGGAGGGGCCATAAAGCTGGACACGGGAGGGTGCCTCCGACCATTCATGGCCTCTAACTTTTGGTTGAGGGGTCCAAGAGCATTCTCAAATGCTGCCTGGACCTTGTTCTCGATCCCTGAAGGGAGATCAGCTTCCGACTTCATGTCCGAGGGTTCGTTTTCCCGTAAGGTGGTTAGAACAGACGTCCTTGCCCGCGAAGCAATTAAGTCAAATTGAATACAGAGCGGCTCACTGGTCTGTACAGGCTGGGTACTGAGACGGCAGGAACGACGAGGTGTCTCTATTGTATAAAGTGAAGGTGAGTACTACTTTTGAATTCGCGGCGAAAGAGCGTGTGAATTCGAAAACCGCGTGCGCGATGGCGTTTGTGACATAAACTTGATTTAGCTTAAGACTAGCGACCACGAAAATGGAGCTAGAATGGGAATAGGACTGTAAGATGCAAGATCAGAGTACACCAGGGTGACGCAGAAGGGAATTTATCTGGTCGCCCGTGATGGATAGAGGCATGGCCTGAGACATGGGGGAATCGATCCCGACCAAAAATGTAGAGTTGGGGCCTGGACCGGGCAAATAGAATAGCCGAATAGGACAGAAGAATAGATATAGGAGGAGAGAAAAGGCGGTTTTCCTGCCGAGAAATAAGATAACGGATGAACCCGCTCAGGAGGGATTTTTCCTGGAGGTTCGACCGTTTGTACTAGTTTACAAACCTTGGGGCGAGGCGGACTTGTAGCCGGCAAGATCCTACTCACCAGGAGTAGCGCATAAAGTGGCATAAAGTGAAAAGGGTATGGACAACTGAAAGTGAACTTAAAAGGGAGCAATAAATAGGGACAAAACTAATTTACAAACCCAGTTATGCAAAGGGCTCGCGCAGTTACGCAACGGGCTTCACTCGCCAGGAGCGATTGCGATCTCTGTACAGTGTGATGGACTATACAGAGGTTCCGTGTTGGACGACATTCGCAAGTAACTTACAGCCGTGTCCGAAACGGGAGCCCGCATTCCGAACAGAACGGACACTCTCCAGGAGTATTATATACAGCTGGTGGCCGGGTTGCCGATCACTGAGATGAAATGAGGCTCGCAGGTCACACAGTGGAAGAGAGAAGGAGCACGGGTACCAAGGGTGCTATTCTGACACACTCAGTCAGTTAAAGTGAATTACTCTGGATGTTTTGAGGGCGCACCCGAAAACATCTAAGGGATCACGGGTACAAGGTGTCCCTGGGTAAATTATTGAGTGTAAATAACTGAGGCGGACCCAGGTATGTATCAAGGCGTACTCATTACCTTCGCTGAGGCGGACTCAACAGTGCCTATTACATTACATGACTAACAGGGGGTGGACAGCGGAGGCGGACTCTGGGTCAGTGGCGACTCTAGCGCAGGCATCCTTAAGCCAGTTAACAAAGGCGTTCGAGTGAATGAAATATGACAGGGGGTCCTATACACTCTAGGCCCAACTGGAGGCTGTGCCACGGTCCCTCGGGAACCACTACGGCGGGGACACTAAAGAAGATCTATGTATGACAGCTCGATGAGATGAAAGAGAAGGAGTGAATTTAGATAAGAAATTTACAAGAAGATTGCTGAACCCTTGCAGACGTCAGACACAGGCAGTACTGACTGCAAATGCCTACCATCTACACGAGTCAAACAACCAACCCAGCTGAGGCCGAGGGTAACTCGTTCAAACCTGCAGTTAAAGCTTAAAAGCAGTCACGTGCTGATCAACAGTGCCGCTACCCGGGCGGACAACCTGATCAGTACGCAGACTAGAGAGCATCTCAGGTGGTGTATGTATGTGGACTGATGTTTCCCAGGCATTAGTCCCAGACACAAACCAACCCTTTGACAAGAGCAGTAGGTGATAGGACCATGCGCCAGCAACCACCTATGACTCAAGTGGAATACTCATAGGACCGACAGTAACCTGGTGCTGACGTCAAAAGGTAGGGGTATGAACCAACACATGACCTTGGTGCTGACTGCAGGTGCCTGGGATAAGAGTATTCAAGTATCATGTCGCAGTTGCAGACGCCAGGGGTGAGTGCCTAAGGCCAGCAAAACCCCTGCAGTAGCACGTAATGTTACCATTGCAGACGTCAGAAATAGGATCATGTAACCTCAATTCCTGCTGCGAGAACATGATACATTGTCATTGCTGACGTCAGCAATAGGGCCCTGAAGCCAACTATCGGTATACAGCAACAGGTGATCGTGCTGTTGCTGACGTCAAAAGGTGGAACCGAGGGTCTGATACCTTAAGTCAATGACATGAGATGCAGTTGTTGCAGACGTCAGATGTGGCACCCATAAGACCTGCACATCTTTGAATAGTGACACGGTGCGTCACCATTGCTGACGTCACAGATGGGGTGCAGGGAACCAGCGGAACCTGTTGCAACAACGTTAGCTTCAGCTGTTGCAGACGTCAGAAGTCAGTACTGCAGGAGTATTAACTTAAAACAACACGTAATGTCACCGTTGCTGACGTCAGGAGTAGAACCCGGAGGGCTACCTACCCCTTAAAGCAACAGCAAGTGAAGCGGCTGTTGCAGACGTCAGTGGTTGCATCCGTGAGGCTGAACCACACAACAACAACAACCTGTAACGTTGTTGTTGCTGACGTCAAAGAGCATGACCCGTAAAGTCTATGGTCTAGATGCAACAACCCGAGAATAGAGGAGAACAGACCTTACAGTAAGTAGAAATGAGAAAGAGAGAGCAACTTACATAAGGGTGTCATACTGTAGCGGTGGCATCAGAAAACAGAAAATCTTTTTTTTTTTTTTTTTTTTTTTTGACACCGCTCAGATGACCGAGAAAAAGAAATGGGGAAAAAATAACCAAAAAAAAAAAATGGGAGATACGAGATTTGGACATACGCGTGTTAAATGTGTAAACAGTAGGTATAAAATTTTTGGGGCCGGAAAAGTGAGCAATTCCGACAGTTTCCCCCGACATACAAAAATACTGTACACAGTTAACAGATCGCAGCCACGTATGACGTCCAGAATCATACCTGGAGGGTGTACTGTATCATGGGGTCATGGACCAGCGACAGTCAGGAGAGGCCGTCAACCCCTACCGCTGTGATACCAGTACCCGCGTATGGGTATACTGTAGTTACAGTACGGGAATGGACACAGGCGTACTGTAATGGCACCCACCCTGAGGGTTACAGTATACCACCCATAATGAGAGAGGGGGAGAAATAAAGGGAAAAGAGACAAATAAGTTAGTTTACAACACAGACTAAGTATGTAGAATATACATGATTAATCAGAGGAGAAATATAGAATACTCGATATATAACTCAACTCTGGGACAAATAACTCGACTCTGAGGACATTTAACTTGGCTCTGGGGATAAATAACTCGACTCAGGGGGAATTTATTACTCATAGGGGCGATACACACGCATGAGATAATTATTTACACATATAGATCACATTTAGATCACTTGTAAGGGCAAATCCCGTCTTACAGTAATTAAACTCGATTTTAAGGGATAAATTCCCGACCTACAGTAATAACTCTCGGTGGCACGGGAAATATTTCCGACTTACAGTAATAACACTTGACTTGAGGGGAAGTTTCCGACCTACAGTAGCGGTAGTCCGAAATAAGGGACATTCCGGACCCATTAGGCAGTAAACCCGAATTTGGGGGGGGGGGGTCTCCGACTTATTGGATGGCTAGTACCCGATTTTAAGGGGGCTTGTCCGACTTAAAAATGGGAATTGACCCGACCTGGGGGTAGTTCCGACCCAAGGGTGAAGTTTTTGCACTTAAGGGCAAGTGCCAGATTTAAGGTCGATTTTCCAGCCTCGCCATGTCACATTTTACCCCATGGCACGTGTATGCCATGTTTATTTGGGAGAGCTGGGACAGTTTGGGTATCTCATCAGGTATTACCGTGTTTTAGACGTCACATTGATGGTGAACCATATCAGATTGATCCTATTACAGTGAGTAATAGGCTGTGACTCCTGATGGATACTGGCATTTTCCCCAGGCTTCCCTGATTGGCGTTGGGGCCTAACCTGGCGAATGGGGGGGGGGCTATAGAGAGGTCTATAGTCAGTTCTCTGGTGTTGTCCTTGGGGTCTCGCTGTAGGGTAATGGACAACGCTGCCAGGCTAGGTGCGACAATCCCCGAGTCCTACTCAGTGAGAGTGGGGACAGGGTCACCCGTGAAATGACCTAATTTGTGGGACCCGGTTATGAACCAGACAGCCCCTTTTAGCACGAACCTGAGAGATGGAGGCCCTACTTATCTGTGGTAAACTTGGGAAACCGACTTAGGAAGGATTTCCCAACAAATATCCCACAAATAACAATAATCCCCTTAGAAGACTCACCTAGTCCTGTTTCTCAAGCGATTCGATGAAAGGGGCGGCAAGTCCCTGGACACTTTTGATCTTCTGGCACTGGAGCCGGGGGATGCGATCCACACGAGTCCTAGCGGCAAGTGGCGGCGATCAGGAGGCGATTCTCCAATGTTTTCTCCACGAACCGGGGGGGTCGGACACCTGGCACTGATGGGCAGCAGGTACTGTAGACAGGTAAGCGGCGGACGCAGTAACCGGGTATAAATTTATGCAAATTAGTTTGCTATAAGGCGGCGGACGCAGTGAAGGTTATTCAAATTTATTCAAATTAGGCAACAGGGGGCGGACACTGACAACAAAATTGGACGCAGGGGTAAACCCAGGAATGAGCGAAAAACTAAAGAAACATGTCCTTTTAAGGACATGTTTGGCTACAGCTGCAGCTTGGGCAGAGTTTCTCGGCGTCCCAGCTAACTTCTGCAGCTAGAAGCGATGCAGAAGATGCCTATGAGCACATAGATATTTTTCGTTCACATGCGTTTAGCACTGAGGCCGACTGCAGTGCCTATGCTAAGCATATGAACGTCTTTAGCTAAACTTCTTAGCTAGTCGTTTTTGCGTAACAAAAACGACGCTAATTTTTGGTGATAAGAGGTGCATGGAGTGCACCAAAAATAGCCATGTGCTCGTGGAGCAGGACTGGCGGAAGTTTTTAGCTAAAGGGCCTACTGTAGCCCGCGTTCATAAAGAAATAAAAATACAACAAAACGAAACATAGAAATGCATGAAAAATATAAAAACGAACACAAAATGCATGTGTAGAAATCAAATAAACAAAAACATGAATGAGTAATAAACAAATCATGAAGAAAACAAAAATATTAACATGATCGGAATCACGTGACGTCGGAGAAATTGAGCGGCACGTGACACAGTAAAAACTAGCGACATTTTGCAATGCAAGATGACTAGTTCGGAAGTTCTCATTAAAAGTCGTTCATATGTTTAGCATGGGAGTGAAACTCACTCCCAATGCTTAATGTATTTGAACTGGAAAATGTCTATGTGACCATAGGGATCTTCTACACCAATTTCTGCTGCAAAAGTTAGCTTGGGCGTCGTATGCTCCACCCAACTCATATTGTAGGCCTACAAGGCCCTTAAAAGGGCCTGTTTCGTTAGTTTTATGCTCATTCTCTGGGTTTCAACTCAGGTCGGACCTTATACTTAATCCGTGTCTGCGGTCGTCTTATTTTAAATAATAAATTTGAATATTCGCTTCTGACTTGCATTCATTGCCGAATTTGCATATTGGTTGCATCGACTGCATCCCCTACCTGGCCCATATATAGAGAGAACACCCGTCGCCCTTAGCGCCTGGTTTACCCCCATCACCCGTCTGTCTGATACTAGAGCATTGCCCTGACCTCCCAACTTACCCATCCCTGAACCGAGTGGACTGTTTCCTCTGTTCACTGACTGATATCCACATCCACAGGGACCTGTCGCCTTTGCCTCAAATTGTATCTGAGAAACAGGACTAGGTAAGTCTTCTCAAGGGATTATTGTTGTTGAGGGTGTATTTTGGGGAACCCTTTCCTAAGTCGGTGGTCACTTGAATCTCCCCTCAGTTAGAAGGGCTCTTGTTCCCTTTGGTCCAGGGCTAGGAAGGGGATTTTGATTTACAGTTGGGTCCCTTATATCAGGTCATTCCCTGAGTGACCTTGTCCATCTTTCATACTGAATGGGACCAGGGATTGCCACCCCTGACCTGATGGCTTTGTCGATTACTCTACAGCAGAACCCCTTGACAGCATCAGAGTACCCTATAGGCCCTCCTATAGCCAGTACTAGCTGGGTCAGTTTCCCGAAATGAAATGTAAGCGAGCCACCCAACAGGGTCACAGCATGTCACTCACAGTGACATGGCAGTAGTTTTCTACCAATATGGCATGGATTTCTCCATCAATGTGATTGTCCAATTTCATTTAATGTGACATGGCTCCAATTTTATTTAATGTGACACAGCACTTCTTAAACTTAATGTTACTCTTTTTGAATTAAGAATGCTTTGTTCAGAAAAATCGTTGAACTGCAGCTTAATTTTCATCCTTTATGACGTTTTTTTCTTTCTTCTCTCATTTCCTTCATAGTCTTCTTGGTCAATGCTGGGGAATACAATCTGATGGGGTCTGCAAGAGTGTGTGGGGGGCAAGACTCCCGCTAAACTCCAAATATGCACGTATGGTCAATTCACTCAGAATTTTCAGTGTATACATCATTGATTGCTGTTCGAAAAGTAAATTCAGTTGCTGACGTCGACCTTGATCATTTTGGATGCTGATGATCGATTTGAAATAAATTTTATTTTAGATTGTTAACCAAACCGGTTTCAACGTCCAGTGTAAAGAAACATACTGCAACTTTTTTTGTAAGAAACTGAACAACAGATTTGTTGAACTGTCAAAGCATGCATATTTTGTAACTAGTTTATTAGAAAATGACTCGATGGGGCAGTCGTAAAAGGAGAATGTACTTGCTTGGATAGTTGCCAAGCTAGAAAAAGGAGTGGACTAGACTTTTGAGAACTTGAGCCAAAGTTTGTAAAACCCAACTTTGTAATACTGGATTTTTATTCTTTCCCTCATTAAAAAATTTTTTCATGTCCGTGGAAAAGTATATTCGGCAGCTTCGTGCATTTTGTCCTCGCCATAGCAATGTATCAACCATAGTAAAATTTTCCTGGTTGAAAATGATATGCAAGCTAATGGTTGACTTCATTCAAATGTGGAGAAATACTTTTCTAACTAGTCCACCACTTTTTTCAGGAGCGTTTTCTAGTAAACTATTCCACCTCTTTTTGGGCCTCAACGATGCATGAAAACCTTCATAAAAGCACATTCAAGTGTTAAATTTGGTCATCTTCACATCAAAGAAACAATAAAAAAACTACAAATTCTCACTTTAGGTAAAAGTAACAGATGTGTAAACTGTGTAGTGAAAGACGTTGTGAACAGAATGTAAAGTGACCATATCTGTTGAATTCCCCATGGTCTAGAACCCTTCAGCCAAAAAATCGAAAAATACCTGTGTTTACACAAAGACCGATTTTTGTGTGAAGTGACTGCGTCCATTGAATTCCCCATGGTCAGAAAACCTTTCCGCCAAAAATTCACGGAAATACGCTTGTTTGCACCCGGGATACTCTTTTGTGTAAAGTGACCTCATATATTGAATTCCCCACTGTCGAAAACTCGTTCAACCAAAAAATCACGAAAATACGCTTGTTTACATCCGGGATAATTTTTTGTGTATAGTGACCACATCCAATGAATTCCCCGCGATTAAAAACTCCTTCCACCAAAAAATCACAAAAATAGGCTTGTTTAACCGAGATTTCGTTTGTAACATCTGCACGATGAGGTGAAGAAAAAATACTGCAATTTGAAAAATGTCATTTTTGGAATCTGATAATCAAGTGAAGTAATTTTTATTTTATGAAAATCGTTACTCTAGTTTCAATATACCATATGTACACAAACAATACGGGTGTGTCAATTTTATACCTTGTCGATAGGTTTCAATGTTTGTCAACTGGATGTCACATACAGACTGCAGTCTGTATATCCGCCGGGCTATACACAGACTGCAGTCTGCATAGCCACAGCCAAAAAAGCCTCTATGAAAATACAGTAGTTGAAGCTGTTGTTAAAAATGCAACTTGATTTGAAAAAATATTTCACTTCTTCAGTTTGGTGACATGTCATCATGTCAGTCCCTTGTAAGAGCCACTGTTCCGAGTGATTTTGTAAAAACAAAAAAACCAAGTATTTTCCAATTTTTTTTTGTTTTTTAACCAAAAAACCAAAGCCTTACCAACCCTGGAAAGCTTCCGGAAACTTGGACTCTACCACCAGCAAGAACTTTCGAAATCGCCTTGAAATGCATCAAAATGCATCTTTCCGATCTCTAATCCACAGAAAATAGCTTTTTTCGAATTTTTAGATTTCTTTTTGCCAAAAACACCGATTTGGACAGAAAAAGAAACAGCGATGCGTACCAAAATCCACGAGGTTTTTCAAATTCTTGTAATTTCTTTCAAATGATCCTTCTGTCTTGGCAAAACAAAAAGATATCTTTCCAGATGATACATTATCTTATAAGATTTCTTGCAAGATTGGTTTAAGTCTTGAAATGTCTTAACAAGATAAGTTTTCTTGTAAGATCTTACATAATCTGAGACAATCTGGAGGAAAAAGTTACAAGATGCAGGGAAAACATATGGAATCAAATAAGTCATAAGATTTTTAATCAAAATTTACAAGATATCGGCATATCTCATAAGAAAATGTAAGATCTTAATAAGAATTTATAAGACAAAAAACGTGGGATTGCACAAAAAGTATATATATAGCGCCCGTTGAATGAAATCGTTATATATGTAATGCATGTTTTAAGTCAATCTTATTTTTGAATTTCTCATTTTTCCCTCATCATCTGTTAAAGCTCAGTGGAATTTGAAGCATACATGTGCAGAGGTGGGATGGGGGTATGTACCCCCAGAGTTTTGAAATTGGAAGTCTTTTCCTGTATGAAAAAAATTCGGCATAATTATAGAATCGGGGACCCGTACTTACTACAGCAACGGTTAAGCATATAGACAGTTAGTAAAGGGGGCGTGGTTAAACACGGGCCAGTCTGGTTCTATTTTTAGCGCACAGTTTTCTTTGCCTACCTCGCACTTTTTGCGTGCTATTTATTGATTATGAAATTTAATTACAACAAAATGATGAAATTTAATTAATTTCGATTCGTCACAAACAAATTCAAATTTTTAATTCTCAAATACAGGCTGCACCCTATTTTTCAAACAGATCAATACTGTCTTTGCCAGGAAAATCCTATCAATTTTTTTAGACCTTTAAAATTTTCTTTCAAATCAATGAAGTTAAATAATCTATTGTAAAGTTTTGAAGTCGTGAAGGAATTTCTTGTAGGCCGAAACGGTTATTCATGGCGTGAGAAAGTAAAACACAAAAAATATGGAAACAAAAGCATCTGCATTGTGTGCAGAATTCTTAGAAGTGAAAACCCGTTCAGTAATTTTTTCTGATCAAATGGATATTTTTACATTACAAGACATTGGCAAACATTTTTCATTACAAGACATATCATCAAGTATTTTTCTGATGGTCATATCATTTACGATAATGCTGCGTTTTGTGCACCCCGCCATATTCTTTGATTTGCGAAAAAAGTGAATTAATTAAATTTAGTAATTTTATTGTAATTAAATTTCATAATCAATAAATAGCACGCAAAAAGGTAGGCAAAGAAAAGGCAAAGAAAACCCTATGCTAAAAATAATAGGTGTCCGGAAAAAATCTGGAAATTTTTTAAAATCCATTTTATTTACAATCAACAAAATAAATAACACAAGTCAAATACCAAATTCGAAAGAGCAAGAAAAACTTAACAAAATAGTGTAATTAAATATTTTCAATAACGCCATTTCTTTGAATAAAATCAATACGTTTCATCATGTTGCTGCACATTTGTTGTACAAAAGCTTTATCCATTTTTTTAAGCACTGCTTTATATGGTTGGACAATTGATCCAAATTTTTTGCTTATGCCCAGAAACCTTCTATAACGCGAACTTCTGGGACATTAGCTGGGTTGTCCCACTTTTCGACGAATTCGATATTTTGGGCCCACAAATGATCCAGTACAATTTTGGCGTAATGTGAACTCGCCTGATCAGGTCAAAAATGTAATCACCTTGCAAATGATTCTGTCTAATGTAAGGAATAAGCCGACGATGAATACACTGGTCTAAATACCATTGGCCCATAATTGAGTAACCCGATTTACGAATAAACGTGCGGCTAAAGCTGGGTATATACTTAAGCCGGGTATATACTTACCCGTACGCACGTGCGGAGCAGTTTTGCGACCTGCCAATGTGCGGCCAAAATGCCAGTTGTCAAAATATACTTCAGCCAAAAAAGCGCATGCGGCCTCATTGCGGGCCGCATTTGAATATACTTAACCGTACGCGTACAGGTGTGCAGGAGAGCTGGAAAATCTAGTACAATCGTGCGCCGATGGTTTACAAGTGCTAACAGCCGCGCCTGATAGAAACTAGTTAAGATTATACCCTTCTCGAATTTTCTACCGTGCATCCGAAAATGTTTTTCCCAACTTGGGAAACAGTCCAAAGTTCTCCCCCCGTTTCAGAAACAAGCTAAAAATATTCGCATGTGATCGCATCGTGCCAACGGGTGGCTCGAAAATGAAGTTCAATCGTGCGCCATGGGCAAAAAACAATACTTTACTGTACAGTGGCGGTGGTTCCTGATCCGCATGAATTACAGATGTGCGAAAAAGTAGAAATGGTTTCTACTTGCCGGCACGCGCAAAATTATTGGGTCCCGCAAATTTTTCGCCGGGCACCCGCAATGCGGCGCATGACTGTGCGTTCAATTTCCGGGCTGCAAATTGTGGGGCCCGCTCAAAAATCGGCGGTGCACGTGCATAGGGGTAAGTATATACCCGGCTTTACCTGTACGCACGTGCGGAGCAGTTTTGCAACCTGCCAATGTGCGGCCAAAATGCGGGTTGTCAAAATATACTTCAGCCAAAAATGCGCATGCGGCCTCATTGTGGGCCGCATTTAAATATACTTAACCGTACGCGTATGGGTGTGAGGGAGGGCTGGAAAATCAAGTACAATCGTGCGCCATGAGCAAAAAATGATAGTTTACAAGTATGACATGCTAACCGCCCGCCTGATAGAAACTAGTTAAGATTATACCCATGACCAGCGCGAAGCGCCGAAAATTTTGAGATTTTGACCCTTTTGAGTCAACAAAAACGCATCTTTTCAGTTTTGAATTCCCCAAAATTTTTTCCTCAATGGGAACCATACCCAAAATTTTTTCCTCATTTCGAAATTTTTTTCCTCAAAACACCCCATTTGAGGGAAAAAACGGTGCCCCTCCCCCGAACGTATGACATTGCCTTTTAAAACGCGCCAGGCACAGTAGCCATGTATTTTCCGCGCTGTAATATTTTTCGAATTTTCTACTGTGCATCTGAAAATGTTTTTCCCAACTTGGGAAACAGTCCAAAGTTCCCCCCCCCCCCCCGTTTCAGAAACAAGCTAAAAATAGTCACATGCGATCGCATTGGGCCAATGGTGGGCTCGAAAATGAAGTTCAATCGTGTGCCATGGGCAAAAAACCATACTTTACTGTACTGTGGTGGTGGTTCCTGATCCGCATGAATTACAGATGTGCGAAAAAGTAGAAATGGTTTCTACTTGCCCGCAGGCCCACTAGATCTGTATGCATTTCACAATTCAACTTTTGATCACGTGACTTCGCCAAAATGAACACTATCGATTTTTTCCTTGATATCGGTCATGTGACTCGAGTGTCGACTAGGAATTATCTAATTATTTGATCACGTGACATGATGAAATATAAATATCAATTTTTCCAATATACCGGTCACATGACTTTTATCGATTATCCAGCTTTTTGATCACGTGACTGAAATATCGAAAATCGATTCTATGAATTTTGGATCATGTGACAATGTGACAGCAAAGATGAATTTTTTATTGCGTAATTTTGAAAAATGATTTATATCGTTTCCCACCTCTGGAATATCATAATCACGTGACTCAAATATTGGTGATCAATTTTTCGAATTCATGATCACTTGACTGAAAAGATTGATGATTTTTCGATCAGGTGACTTCAAAAAATGATCAAAATATCAATTTTAGCAATGGTCTACTCACGTGACTTGCTGCTTATCGGTTCACCAAATTTTCGATCATGTGATTTCAAATGGATTTAGAAGTTTTTTGCCTAGTTTTGGTTTTTTTGGCCAGTTTTGGCCAGTTTTTAGGACACCTTTGGCCTGTTTTCATTTTCGAATCTGGCAACACTGGAGAGAAAAAACGTTTGTACAGCCCTGGGATTATTATGGACTTCGAATCCATCAACCTGAGTTGTCTCAGAGGCAGATGTGGATAGGGACATGGAGTCTGCATCTCTTTTTCTCTTAAATTATCTTCTCGAGATTTGCAAAATTTGTTGCTCGTGTTCTCGGTGCCAAAATGTTTCCAAATCTTTTGGTATATAGTCTATGGTTGATTACGAAAACCTATGAGCTTTGTCGGCTAAATTAGTCTAAAATCAAATCAACAGCTCAAAAAATGCCCAAACATAGAGGTATATCGCTAATTTTGCACAAAAAATTTTCCACAATAATTGTCATACTACAGTAAATAATGCCATTCTGTCTAAATACAGTTTGTAGTGATTGCTACTTTATAACTTTTTCAGGAAAGTTGAATATGAAAAAATAAAAACTGACTGTAGTTTTCAAAACCATTTTTGAAATCCTATTTTCCAGATTCTCATGAGCTCATTTGATTGCAAATGCAATGATTCATTTTGAAAATTATCAAACACCAGGCACTTCGAATGCATTTTTTTACTACACGATCAAACACAAATTGTCTGTGTAACTTTGACTCGCACATGAAAATGCTATTAGTTTCCTAGCAGTTCCAGAGTATGTCTTGAAAAGTCAGTTCAAAGTTGTATATTACAGTTTGTGTCACTTTTGGAAGTGATCCACAAGAACTGACTGATCATATTATGTGTGAATCATTGAACCTGATTACTGTAGCAAGATCTGGAAATTCAATAAGGTAAGCCCTTATTTTTTATGCAGTTATTTTTTTGGAGCCTTCTTCAAACGTTTTCAGATTTTCTTTTTTTTTCAATTAGTTTTTAAGCAATGGCAGTGGGTTAGTTTTGTTTGTTTCAAGAAATCAGAAAATCTCAAGCTCTTCGTATAGGCCCTGTATGCAGATAGTGTTTAAAGTCTTGTACTTGAACCTTGGACACCATTCCGGCCCAAAAGAAAATTAGTTCAATATTTCACTCTGAAAACTCTTGACCAAAAATTCTCATATAAATCTTTGCAGATTACATCCATTATTTAAAAATCTTGTTCTTTCATACATTATGCCAGCCCCAAACACTGTTTTTTTTGTACTCTACAAAGATTTTTTCCCTTGTACAAAGAAAAATTTTGACAATCTTTGTACATGTGTAATGTACCTGCTAACGCAGTACTGTAAATATATAGCATACTGTATGTGATAGACATTTATTAAATATTATTTCATTTTCGTATTTTATCGTCTCAAGGGTGTCTGGGATTCACACCCAAACATTTCTATAAAATTACGTGAAGTACTTTATTTTGATCTGTTCACATCCCGGTAGCCCAATTAAGATGCCCCAATTAATTTGCACATACAGCAGCTGGTCCCCTAGAACCTACACTAAACCACACATTCCAGGGCTACCGTAATCCCCCGTAAAACTCGTAAACAACACCTGCACACAGTAAAATAAGTAAAAGCCCCGCCAGACAGTAGTCTCAAGTGCAACGGTAGCGAGGGTC
Source organism: Romanomermis culicivorax (assembly GCA_963922205.1). NCBI lineage: Eukaryota > Metazoa > Nematoda > Enoplea > Mermithida > Mermithidae > Romanomermis > Romanomermis culicivorax. The sequence continues at coordinate 34,318 of CAWUHX010000162.1, read as the reverse complement.
CCACAAAACATGTGTACACAGAGAAACAGATACAGGAAGCATGCACAGAAGCACAAAGGTGTGGCTAAGCCCACCGTAGGAAACAAGCAAGACACGAAAAGCATGCCGTACTAGAAAAGCATTAAAGGGCTCGTCTCGAGCTATTGCCAATGTTGTCGTCATAGCTGCATACCAAATTGAATCCTGATGAATCCAAATTCCAAAAGTTCAAAGTCGAAATTCCAAAATTCAGAAAATTGAGTTTTGAAAGTTGGAAACCGACGTGAATCAAATGAGGTTTAAGAAAGCTAGCTCCTGACAGCTTATTTATTGATTTTAGAGCGAGTGACCAAAAATCTATCTGTGCCACTGAAATTTTTCCCCAAGTTGCACATGGCAACCTGGCCTGTACAAAAGAAACCTGAATGCATCCAAGCATACCTAGAAATAAATTGAGATCAGAAACTAAAAGACATCAAATAATGAAAGAGATGAATCTTGTTGAAGCTGGAGAGTTACACCAATTTTATCAGTATGTGAATAGTAAACTTTCTGCATCTAGGTATTCCTGATCTTAAATATAGAGACATAATTGCCATCAGTCCTATCGATAAATAAATAACTGATTTGCTAAATGATTATTTTCGCTCTTTTTCTACCAAACCTGAAAATGTTTCTGATCCTAACCTTACTTCTGATAAAAAATTTGAACATAAATTCTCTTGTAGTTTTGATTTACTCCCTGTCATTTTCAGTGCTCAAAAATCTCAAACCAACGTTATCACTGGGTTCAGGATTACTAAAAAGTATTAACGAAACCAAAATTTTTTTGTACAAAGAAAAAATAAAATGTACAAAGACTTTTGACTTCAATCTTTGTATAAGTACAAAGGGGTGTTGTACAAAAAAAAAACAGTGGCCCCAAATATCATACTCGGCTGAAGCCAATTAAAAACTTTATTATATCTCTGAATAACTAAAAGAACTTATTACCAAACCGCAAAGAAAAAAACTTTAATTTTTACGCTCTTCATTTTGTCACAATTGACCTGGCATTTGCTCTATCAAGCGTCTTTTTTATTCCGATCTACATCGACCGTATATATGAAAAATTTTCCAATAATACGACCACGTCCAATTTCTCCTTGTTGAAAATCAAAGACATTTTGCTCGTTAAACAAAAAATTCCGATAGCACTATGCTAATTGATTGTCAATGAGAAGTTTCTTCCATGGTCGCGACATTAAAACTAGGCTGTCGTTCATATGATAAGCCGTCAGATTGAAGTCGAATAGTTGAAGTGAATTTCACCGTGGAACTCGAATTGACCCGGTGTGGTGGTGAGGAAAGTATTGTTCACTTGAATAGGAAATGGTTTTAGGTGGAAATTATTTGTAACTTTCAAAAATTTATTTTTCCATACGAGTATATACTGATCTTGTTCACTAATTTGGAACTATTGGTGATATTGATTTGTCTGATTTTGGATAATTGATCAGTTTTTGTGGTGTTGCTGATTGTGAAAATTTTCAGAATTATATGATCATCTTGATTTTTAGACTGATGAAAAAATCCATGAAATGTTTCACAAACTATTTCTTTCCCTCTTAGAGGTAGGATCTCTTCTATCTCTTCTATCCTATGTGCAGTTTCTGGGATATTCAGCAGCATCGAAATTGTTACCCTGAAAACACTAATTACACTGACTATTTCAGGAATAAACTCTCCTAAGCCAAAGGCTGCCATTGCTATTAAGCCGCATTTGACTAAATCCAGGTAAATATAAGTAGCACTAGATGTTGCGCTCTTGGTATCATTTCTCCAAATTTCTTCTGTGGAATAAGCAGCTCATTTATCTCGACTAACTTTTCTGCAGTTTGTGGTTGATTTCTGACTTGAGTCTAACCCAGGTGCTAACTGGACAAGCCTGAGCTAGTGTCTAGGGGACAGAAATAACTCCACACAGGTCGACAGTGTTGCAGAGTTATTGTTGTGGAAATGGGCAAAATGAAATGCCAAAATAGTGAATGCAAAAGGGGGTGTAGAAAAATGTACATAAAAAGGCGAGACCAACATGATGTCGTCGAAAAAAGACCCTGGCTGGTGAAACCATTTAATAATCATGACGGGCAAAAGAAAAAAATGTCAAGTAATACTTTCATGGGAATTATGCAAATTTTTACATACTAAAGTATAGCCTGACCCGACAATTGAGCGCTGGACAATTGAGCACCGACAATTGAGCGCCAACAACTGAGTGCCAGACAACTGAGTGTCGTGACAACTGAGCGCCGACAACTGAGCGCCAACAACTGAGGGCCGACAACTGAGCGCCGACAACTGAGCGCCGACAACTGAGTGCCGACAACTGAGCGCCAGACAACTGAGCACCAGATAACTGAGCGCCGACAACTGAGTGCCGACAACTGACCGCCGACTATTTAATGTCAGATAAATAACCCAATCAGTTTGAAGTAACTATTTTGCATTTAGGCTTAGGCTTAAGCTTAGGCTTAGGCTAAGGCTTAGGCTTAGGCTTAGGCTTAGGCTTAGGCTTCGTCATACAAATCAAAAATGACCATATTTGTTTGATTCATAATATTAGATGTATGGACATATATACATTACGGTAGATAATCATTACGGTAGATAATCACTGAAATGCTAGTATTCCGTAGCCCTCAATAAATGAAAAAAACGCTCGTTGTCGGCGCTCAATTGTCGGCGCTCAATTGTCGGCGCTCAATTGTCCGGCGCTCAGTTGTCGGCGCTCAGTTTTCGGCGCTCAGTTGTCACGGCGCTCAATTGTCCGGCGCTCAGTTGTCAGCGCTCAATTGTTGGCACTCAATTGTCCGGGGCTCAATTGTCAGTGCACCAAAGTATAGATTTTGACCAATAAATGTATGTTTAAAATATACACTTACTTAATGAAACCTGAAAGTACTTTTATGACAAAATGTTTTTGATATGAAAAGAAAATAATTGAGCTAAAAGTCAGAAGAATGGACCCTCTGACACTTCTGTCAGATAATACCTCATGTTATATGTCTTAACCAAGCATCGCCAAACCACAGTCCACTGTTTCCAATATGCCCCAAAAAAACTTTCGCCGGCAGTTTTAGCACTCTGGCGCAAGGTGACAAATGTTCGACCAATTTTGGCACTGATTGTAGTTGCCCCCAAGAAGAAAGCACTTCTAGCCAAACCCTGCCAATCATGTTGGTAGAGCCGGCCAATCATATCCCAACGATGAAACGCAATTGCAGTTTGCCACTCACTTCATGTAATGTGGCTATGTAGACAGAGCTGGATATTTTTGTTTAACACCTTGTTCAATCTCTTCATAATTCACTTTCTCCACTTGTTCTTCACCATATAAACTACAGTATGGTATTTGGGTTCTCTTTCGACGTGAGTTTGGTGCATGTATATCATTCACATTATCTATATTGAAGTAAACGTGTTCATCTCAGGACGCCCTGACAGCAAAATTGTTACAGCTAAATTGTTACCGTCTTGTAACAAATTGTAGGCTATAGTAAGTGTGGGTTCATCATTACCAGGGTTTTTTAGGGCCACTCTGGCTGGTTCTATCTCAGCATTTTCGAGCATTTTCCAAGTAAGAGAAACTGTATTATCACCACCCAATTTCAAGCAAGTTTTGATGGACATAGTATTCCCATTTTGTTGGATGTCAAAATGGGTCACCTCATTATTCGCAAAATACTGCCAGATTCGGGGCAAATATTCAATTTTCAGGTCTCTGAGTACAGATTGCAAATTCTGGTGAAACTTTATCTTTCTAGAAGACATGGTACTGGCATCTGTATTTATAATATCTTCCAATGTTCATCGCAAGTGTAAAGAATTAAATAATTACCCAGCATTTGTGTTTCACCTCATATCGGACTCAATTTCATTTTTTATTGCCGCAGTTCTTCCCTCATTGAGAGTAGGCAACGTGTTTTGAAAAACCTGATAGTGCATTTTTATCTTTCTAAAAAGTCGAAACAAAAATGTCTGCTATTGCTTTTAGAAGACGCATGTTATAGACGTCATAAAAGTACACCCACAGGCTTTCAACAAATAATTGCTCTCATAAATATGTTCCAGCCAACATTTACACTCACAACTGCAAGTGCTTGGCAAGCGACTCACAAGTGCCTTGGAAAGTAGGTCACAAGTAGACCCAGGAATACTGAGTTTTTTTGGTACAGTTACAGTTACAGTTAGGAACCACAGTGACAGTTACAGTTACGGTTATTTTCCCTGAACTTATCTGCAGTTATGGTTATAACCATGGGTTTTTCTAACAGTTACAGTTATAACTGTGGTTATGCATGAGAAAATATGTGCATTACACAATTATTTATTCAAAAACAAGACTACAAGAAGGCACGGTTTTTTAAAAAAACTAACATTTCCCTCAAGTCTAAGGAACAAAACTAAGTACGAGTTGCTATGAGCACACATTTTTGTAGATAATCAAAATTTTCCACACTATACAGGATCACCAAATAATAGTACAGTTTTTGGACAATTTTTTTGCTTGAAAAGATGCAACTTATAGCAACAACTTTAGCCCATGGCCTTTAAAGCCTAACATCATCTCATTTTTTGAATAGTTTCCATGAAACCCATTAACAGATAAGGAATGACATCTCTACCGACAGCCTAATTTAAAATTCAAGAAAAAGTCTCTCTTTTTGTTCTATCAAATTGTAAAAAAAGCTAGAGCTTTTATTTGAGTGCATGAAACGTTTCAATAAAATAAAAGTAGCCTGCTTTAAAATATGTGCAACCCTGAGATAACCGCCAATAATATGGACGGTTATGGTTATAACTGTAAATAACAGGCACAGTTATTGTTGAAACCATGGCACAACATTTTTAAGGTTAGCAGTTACGGTTATGGTTAACAGGGGTTAAACCCCAGTTATGGTTTAACCATCCGGGATCTAGTCACAAACACTTGACAAGCAACTCACAAGCCCTTGGACAAGTGTAACAGTTCTCGCACACTGGGTGGTAGCTTCTCTACCACTGACTGTACAGCCCTGCATCGCCTGTTGCCACTGCAGCAGTGCCCGTCACAAAAATCCAGGTCTGGGCCCGTCACTTGGATGAGCAACATCAAGTCTATGGGTTCAGATGAAAATGCAGGATGGCACCTGTTGCCCATCATCACATTTGCCTCCTAGGGAAATGTGAAGCCCCCGTCACAACATCTCTTGCTCTGCTGAGGCAGGCAAGGGGCCCCCTGGTACGGTCACCATGTAACGGTTCTCGCACACTGGCTGGTAGCTTCTTTACCACCGACTGCACAGCCCTGCATCGCCTGTTGCAACTGCAGCAGTGCCCATCACAAAAATCCAGGTCTGGGCCCGTGACTTGGATGAGCAACATTAAGGGACTCATAAGTGCATCGCTTGTGGGTTGCTTGCCAACTTCATCGTTGTGCATGCAGACACATGGGCATGAATGCATCAAGCATTAGAAAAGCATACAGCAAAAACTGATTTTTTGAAGCCATAAAGTTTATGTAACGAAGTTGTAGAATTTTTGGAGTTCCCGGAACTTTAGGCTATGGTATAATTATATTTATGTCATATTTTCAAAGAAAGATTTATATAATCTGAGAAGCGCTGGGTAGCAGTATCGACTCGCTCAAGATGATAACACCTAATGTGGGGCATGATGAAACTGGAGCAACTGAAAAGGCAGTTTTTTGCACATTTTTCAGAGCCTCATCATGTACTTTTCACGTAATTGCACCCTATAGTTTGCCTCTACTAGTGAAAATTATGAAAAGCTTAATGATTTTAGCTCTTACCATTTTGTCTCCATGATGTTGTATGGTGATATACAACATTCCACCTGTAGGATTGATGTTTCTCAGAATCCAAAGGTTCTGAACCCGGCCATTTTTGTTGAGTCCTGGTTGGGATGGTCACACCTACCCCAACATTGGCCGGTGATGGAACAGCTCCGCCGTCACCCAGGAAGCCCTTCAACAACAAGGAGGCCAACTTAAGGAGTTCAAGTATAACACGCCCTCCCTACCACACCCCTTATTGCGAAATTTCAGACTTTTACTCTACTAAAGAATACTGTATTATTTTTCTATTTAATGCGTGCAATGTTCCTTGATATTTCAAGCTTTTTGGATTAGATATTTACTCAGGCAGCAATACATTTAGATTATATTTCTTGTGCAGAAAAAGACTTCAATAAACATAATTTTATTCCAAAAAAATAAAATCTGATGAAATGAATCCCCATAACCAAACATTTAAGCAATAATCTATATTTTTCATCTTTCTCCTCCTACGCCACAGGTGCCACTATTTTCGGATCTTTGACAGCTTCATTGATATCTATCCACAATGATTGAATATCTTTGGTATGCTTCACTAACAGTGACAAATAGGATTCTTTTCCGTTGAATATAAGAGAAAACGTATTATATTTTGCTTCATAGGCGAAGTAGTCGATTAAAACAACTGTTACTGGTTGCCCAGTAGATGCCTTTTCTAATGGTAATAGGTTTGTCAGTAAAAGACTTTTATCCAAACGATAAGGTTTCAGATTTTCAGCTGAATACTGGAAGTTTATTTCGCTATGGAACTCCAAATTCCCAGGAAAAAGTATTACAAAGCTTTTGTTAACATGAATCGGTGAAGGCTTGAGTACGACTGTATCTTTAGAATTTATGAACATGTTCTCACTATACATATGCACCTTGATTCGATCGGCATATCTGTATCCATCTTTGATAACTATTTGTCCTTTAAAACTCATTATGTTGGTTTTTTCCGTATTGCTCAAAATGAAGATTTTCAAGACAATGTCTTCTGCTTGCAGTTGTGAACGAATGAACAAACCATGCCCACCTTTCGTAAATTTATGTAGATCTTGAGCTAGATCATGCAAGTCAATATAACAATAACTGAACTTCGATAAATGAGAATGGATCGTGATATTGAGCAGAATCATTTTATCCTGGTCTGATATGGAAAAGTAGTTGTCAAGTCGCTTATGACCTACAAGCTGAACTTTGTTTTTTCGCCCATTTGATACGACATTCAATGGTTTGGAACCACTTTTGTGTTCAATTGTAAACACATTATGGTCCAAGATTATTCTGCCATCGTCACTTTTAGCAAAAACTTTTACGTGACTATTATGTTCTAGATATTCAGCAAACATTTCAATAACCTCGGCTACAGTCTTTTTTTCATTTAGATATAGAGTAATATTGTTGTCATTGTCCATTTTCATAGTGATGTTTTCTTTGATCAATATTAGAGTTATGTTCGACATGTCGTTTGTCTGGAATCTGACTTTGCTAGAATTACCAAACTTTATCTCTCGGAAATACTTTTCGGCTCTGATAGAAAGATCAAAGTAGTCGACTGAACTGACATACATTTCATGCACTCCCCCATTTATGACCAAATCACTTTCTGACCCATCTGTGACAATATATCGAACAACAGAGTCTTGGGCATCACAAGTCACAAAAGTATTCTTCCTCAAGACGATAGTCAAATTTCTTTTCGTTCCATGACAATTTTGGCTGATATTTATGCGGTCCATACCATAAGTTGATCCTCCAAGATCAATTTTCTTTTCTTTGCATACCTCGATATAGTCGCTCAGGCTTTGCCGGCCTATTATACTTTCTATACTATAAAGTTTCAAAGTATGGTTATTACCATGCTTGGGGCTGAAGAAGGCTTCACCACGCTGGATAACAAGATCTTTGCCAGCATCACTTGCACTGAAATCAGCAACATCCTCACCATCAGAGCCATTCAGATAACCAAAGATATATTCAGCTTTGATATTAAACTCGTCTTCCATGACACCACCAGTGATCGACTTGTTGCCGTTCATGAGAAGGAATACATTGTGCACTGTTGGGAATGCTATCACATAATCGGTACCATTGAACAGCTGGTACAAAGTTTTTGATGTTTCGCTGGCTTGTCTGTCAGCAACACCAAAAATATGTTTACAAAGGAAATCATTGATCTCGTTAGTGTATGGTTTCGAGGGTGGCAAAATATATTCACGGACCAAACTTACTTGTGGTGCCACAATGTTAAGCAATAGGTTGTGGTAAGTTTTAACATTTCCTTCTAGCTCTTTTTCCCCTGGGTTGAATTCTTCATTCATTGCACAAAATGTAGTAAAATTTGGTTTAAGAAAATTCTCTCTGGGCATGAGTCGACTTTTGTTGAACCGGTAAGTTTTAGTCAAGTCGATACTATTATCATCCATGTAGATTAGACCTTCATTTTCAACTTTTCTGGCACCGCTGATCAGGAAACGGTGGAATTGTTGATACATCTTGAATGATGAAACTACTGCTGCCTCATTAGCGCTAACAGCGTCCATCATAGATTGAATAGTAGAATCTGTTCCCATGAAAAGTACTTCACGGCCTATTTCATACATCTTTTCGTCTACTGACAGATGTACGATTTGATCAATTTCTTTCATTTTTTTGTAAATATTAATAGCATTCTGTACAACCATGAGAATTGCTGCTGGAATTGCAAAGAATTCAAATGTTACTGGATTAACAGCTAGCACTTCAAATACATCCAAGATTGTCAGTGCACATTGAATTAGATCCAGTCCTATATAGGCATAGGTAAATATCGCACTTTCGTTATTGTTGTTTTTGAGCTGTTGATAAGCCATGTAAACGTCAAAAGGCACACTGGGTAGACACCCACCAACAGTTCCTAGCACTTTGCCTGTCAATGGTCTGCCTGCAATTTTTTGGCTCTGACCAAAAAGTGTGATCGCTTTACCAACCATTGAGCTGCCAACAGCTGCTCCGAAGAAAAAAACACTTTCGACGAAACCTTCTAGATTTTTCTGGTATGCATTGCCGAACATATCACGAGCCAGAAAACCCAATTGTAGATTTGAACCTACTTTATGCAGAAGAGAAATGTGTTCATGTAGAGATGGGAATTTCCTAGCAATACCATTTTCTATTTTTTCGTAGTTGATTTTTTCAAACCCGTGTTCACTTTGTTCTTGTTCGTGATAGATTTCTTTCGATTCATCATCATTTTCTATTTCATTTTTGTTACTTTTTTCGGATTCATCGGCATCTGATTTGTCGTCTTCATTTATCTTCTCATGTTCATCTTCGTGACTTTCTTCCTTATATAATTGGCAGTAGGGTACACCATTCCTCTTCCGGCGTGACCCCGATTCACATACTGCTCTCACATTGTCCGTATTGAGATAAAGTTGTTTACTGGATGATGCTGCAACTGCCAAACCATCTTTTTCATTGCCAAGGTTATACACTATGCTGAATGTATGTTCCACAGGCGTTGCATGTTCCACGATACTTTTTTTAATTTCGATGGCTTCAGAGACTGCTACCATGTTTTCTTCATTCAACAATTCCAGGCTGAGCAATATTTCTTGATCCTTATGCAGTCCCGGTGATAACAAAGCTACGCCAGATATCAAATCATGGTCTCTGGAAATGTCAAACTGAGTGACGCCCAGGTTTGATAATGCACCAGCCAAGAAAACGTCACTGGTACTTTGAATATATTCCCGGTCTACCTCAAAGAAAATTGACTGCAGGTCGGTGTGGAATTTTGTTTTAATATTTTTTCGCATTTCTGGAGTTTGATCTGGTTCAATAATTTCTTCAAGCGTAGGTTTCAGGCCCACTTGAAAAACATTCATTCTACGAAGACGATTGTTGAATGTTGCATATTCTTCCTGATTCATTGATGTCAGAGTATATTGCATTTGGCCATCCACAAATCGAAAATTCAAGCGAAATATGCTCTCCAATGAATGCTGTTCAATCAGTTCTTTGAAGGGCTTGGGAGGTGGATTGTACTCGTGATCAAATGTGATAAAATATATACTATCTCTTCCAGTGTTGTATTTGATTTCAAAACCTCTCGGGTCAGCCCAAAGAGGATCTGTACGATCTGCTGGAGGTATAGAATTCCCTGGATCTATGGGATTAACGGGATCTGCAGGATTTACAGGATCTACTTGCTCTACAGGATCTACATTTACTACAGGGGCTACATTAGGCCGAGGATCTGCGATTGTTCTTGCATGGGAATTTGGGTTGGTTTTCAATTGACCAAGGATGAAAGATTTCAACGACATAGATGAATCGATTAAGTGTCCAAATTTACCATTATTCTTAATATCTTGAATTATTTCCGAATAGAATTTGTCGTAGTTGGCTTTGACTTGTTCTTCTTCTACAACTGTGATTTGTCGTTCCCCTTCAATTTTGGCCTCCAGAGCATCAAGATGAAAGTTTTCCACAACGTTATTAATATTCCATTCCAATGTTCGAAGCCTCACCCCGTCCCCTGGTGCACCTGTTTCATCAACAAAAAAATGGATTTCTAAAATTTTCGGTTCATATTCTCTGTCTTTTAAATACTTCAACAAATGGTAACCTTCATGAGTTGTTATTCTATTTGTGTTGAAATCGACCAACACGTGTTCATTAGACATCTTTGATGAGGCTGGGAGGTATAAGTGAGCCACGCCTTCATTGCAATGAATAAGCTCTAAATCATTACTCATTAACCTTTTGTAATAATTATCTGGAAATACTGTGAACAGAGCCCCGTGCAGAAATCCGATATCAGCAGCAGCTGTTTCAGGAGATAATGGCTCTGGCATCCTCTGGACGAGTCTCTTAGCGCGATACGTTGGTATGAGGAAGTTCTCGACAGTGGTGCGCAAATCAACAATATCTGGCTCATTTTTTATCATGGAAAACTCTCGAAGACTTTCCTCAAAGTCATTCCAATCGTCTATGCTCGATTCCAATTCGGTGGGGAACTCTATCACAGGACTATACTGACCAAAATTTACTTCATCGATTTCAACACTACTATCCATTGATTTTGCTTCCCCGGCATGATTATCTATATCAATCATCTTGAACCTGACTTTATCATTCCCCGCATTAATTGGTTGCTCAAGCTCAACTAATTTGTATTTGTATACATCTACTTCATCAATAGATGAAATTTGCTGGCTTTCTTCTATATTGCGCTTTATGACTGCCAGTCCTCTTCCATCGAGAGAATCGCGTTCCTTTGCACCTAAATCACCGAAAGCTTCACCAAAGTCGATTTTGTGGACGTGTAAAGCAGCCCTATATTTACTTCCATAAACAACCAATAATTCCAGTGTATTTAAAGTTTTGCGTTTGTACATTGAAATTATGCCACTTTCCTGTTTTGCATTTTCAGCTGTCAAAAGCCCCAGGAAAAAAGATGTGTAGAACTGTTTTGCAGCATATGATCTTACGTTACTACTTTTGAATGGGGAAGCATTGTCACGACTGAGATGATGGGATACCAAATCGTTGATAGGTTCGTCGAATCTTACTCTGGCCAACGGATTCTTGTCCAGCCATTGAACAGTAGATGGTTTATTGGCATCACCAGCCGGAGCCAGTAGGTCGTCAAAATCAGGTATAAAGTGGTCTATATCGCCTGTAAAGGAAAAAATTACAATTAGCATGGAAAATAATTCGCATGTAGTCAAACGTATCGATCTTATCCATGCCAAACTTTATTGATGAAAAATCTGCCTTTTTCTTTATATTTTAATCAGAATAAATTGCAGACATAATTTTAAGACTTTTGATTCATCAATAGATGAATTTTAATTGACTAAAATTGTCTTTTAGATAAGTATCTTAATTCTCCTTTGCTTACTTATGCGATAGGCAGATTTATGAGATCAGGGCCCGGTTTCACCACAAAACTCTGTATCAAGAGTAAAATGTCACAAGTTACGACTGTTAAGAAAGCTACGAATGCCCGTCTTAGCAAAAATCAGAGTTTATAAGCGAGGAATTACGAATATAGGACTGCTAGGTGTGGCCGTTTCACCAAAAAATAAAGTTTATGAGTACGGGCCTACGAGTTATGAGTTTTACATAATTTACAACTGTTCAGTTTCACTCATAAATGTGATAATGAAAGGACTCATAAATTTAATGAAATTTTCTCGGACCGAAATTCGTAGCTTAGTGATGTTTGAGCATTTTTGTCATTTTTTTTTTGTCAACCCGACAAAGCAACGATAATTTGGATTCTTTTCTGAAATCATCACATTTTGAGCCAAAAACAAGCATTTTTGCGGTGTTCCTGAAAAACCCTCAAAAATAGAAATTTTTAAGAAAAACCAATATGTTCATCGGATTGCCCGTGCAAAATAACCAGAAATATCCATAACAAATAAATTTCAAAAAATTGTGATGAACTTGGAAAAATCAAACATCGGAAAACTCTCACATCTTGATGCATCTTGAAATTTTACTGATGAAAATTGAAAAAATATTGTGTATCATGTTCGAAGGTAACGAATTTTTTCAAGTAGTAACACATTTTTTCAAGTATAAACGAGTTTTTTTCAAATGACCCTTCTTGTGTTCCATACAAATAACTAACAAAAAAGAGTAATCTGCGAAGATTTAACTTATCTTTACAAAAAATTTAGAAAATTTCTGCAAAATTGATGACTTTTCAAAAATGTGACGTGAATGGTTTTCCATCGAGATTTGAATACGTTTCATTAAAATCCAACAAATTTTTACTAGAATTAATAAAATTTCTTGAAGGTTTGAAGAAATTTCAGAATAACCTAGAAATTAATAATTTTTAGAACAAACTTCCTAATCCGATTGTACCATCCGATTATAAAAACATTACGAATTCTCGTATAATGAGTGCCAAAAAAAACACCCATAAAATGATTATTTTACGAGTCCTACGAAAAACATGGCGAAACACTCTGACTATGGATTCGTAACTCAAAGCACATCACTCATAGCTTGCAGTCAGTCATCCATGGGTTGTAGATCGTCACTGACAGCACGACTAAAGCTGGCGAAACTCATTTACTCTTAGAATTTGACACTGGTAGTACTCGTAAGACTCGTAAGGTTGTGGTGAAGCCGGGTCCAGGGCTTACTGGAGGTGGCATGACAGCTCATTTTGTACGGGCTTTTCAATAGACATGATTATTTTTTTAATTCTTTCCCAGAGATTTCATCATCCGCAATATGCTGTTTTCATACCAATTGAGAAATGTGGTCTTTTTTGATAACACTGCCTGAATATTCACCTTTGATAATGTTCCAAAAATCTTAGGGTTAGAAACTTCTTGGACAAACTACTGAACATATCACGACTGATAGGAGATTGCTACTTACATTATGCAAAACAGAAATATGTTCATGCAGGTATGGGAATTTTCCGGCAATAGCCTTTTCAATTTGTTTTTAGTTTACTTTTTTATCTATTAGTTTTGCTCACCTTGTTGGTCGATTTCTTTGGATTTGTCGTTGTTGATTGCGCCATGTTCATTAAGTTTCTCGTATTCATTTCCGCGACTTTCTCCATTATATACTTGGCAGTTTGTGGTAGCACCAGTTCTCTTTCGGCGTAAACCTGATTTACATATCGCTCTGACATTCTCTGTGTTGAGATAACGTTGTTTACTGGATGATGTTGCCACAGCCAAGCCATCTTTTTCATTGCCAACATTATACACAATGCTGAATGAATGCTCCACGGGAACTGCATGTTCTGCGATACTTTTTTTTATTTGGATGGCTTCAGAGGCTGCTACCATGTTTTCATCATTCAACAACTCCAGGCTGAGCAACATTTCTTGATCCTTATGTTGTCCAGGTGATAACAAAGCTGAGCCTGATACGTAGTCATGTTCTCCAGACATTTCAAACTGAGTGACGCCTAGGTTTGATAGTACTCCAGCCAAGTAAGCATCACTGTGACTTTGAATATAACCCCCTTGTTTTAACTCGGAAAAAATTGATTGCAGTTGGGCGTGAAATTTCCTTCTTGTTGATGCCAGCATTTCTCGAGTTTGATCTGGTTTCATAATCCCTTCGAGTGTGGATCTCAAGTTCACTGGAACTAATTGCATTTCTTTCATGTACTGTTCGAGTCTTTCAGTTTCTACCTCATTCATGGACGTTACGACAAATTTTGTTTTGCCATCAACAAACCGAAAATTTAAGCAGAATTTGTTTGTTGAAGAATGTTCATTAATCAGATGCTCAATTGGCTTAGCAGGTGGATCGTACTTGTCATTGAATGTTACAATATAGTTGAAATCGTCAAGTGTGTTGTGCATAATCTTCATAGCTCCAAACGGCTTATTCGGACGAGGATCTACGAGAATTTTGGCATCCAAATTTGGATTCGTTTTCAATTGACCAAAAATGAAAGATTTTATAGAATCCAATGAATCAATTAAATGCCCGAATTTGTCGTTTGTTTTAATGTCATCAATTATTTTTGAATAGTAGTGGTCATAGTTGGCCTTGAATTGTGCTTTATCAGCTTCTGTTGCCTCTAAAGCATCAAGATGCAAATTTTTCATAGCATTATTTATACTCCACTCTAACGTTCGAAGCCTTTGTCCATCCAATGCTTCCCCTGTTCCGTCGAAAAAATAGCGGATTTCTGAAATTTTGGGTTCCTTTTCCTTATTTTTTAAATATTCCAGCAAACTGTAGCCATCGTGAATTGTTATTCTACTTGTGTCAAGAACGACCAGCACGTGCTCATTCGGCATTTCGAAGGTCGGCACAAGGTATAGCTGAGCTGCTCCTTCATTATAATGAATAAGCTGCAATTCGTTACTCATGGATCTTGTATAATAGCCGTCTGGAAGTAGAGAAAATAGAACGCCGTGCAGGAAGCCGATATCATCTCCCGAACTGGCTGGATGCGTGTACTCTGGCATGCTATGGACAAGGTTTTTGAAACTGTATATTGTTCTGAGAGCATACTTGACAATAGCGCGCAAATCCTCTATTCTAGGTTCATTTTCTATCGCAGAAAAAGATTGAATTTCCTCTTCGAATTCTTTCCACTCGTTTCTATGCTGAATTCCCCATTCTCTACGTGCAGGTTCATATGGATCAAAATCTACCTCACCCGAAGCTTCAACTTCCTCAACATGGTCATCCATCTTGATCATTCCGAATCTGACGTTATCTTTATTTGGGTTTGTTGCTAGCTCAATTAGTTTATATTTGTGGACTTTAACTTCAGCAAAATGCTCAATTTCTAGGTCACTTCTTAGCTTGCTTTTGACAAATTCTTCCAATCGTCTCCTATTTGGAACGACATGTTCCTGCACATCTACATCGCCAAAGACTCCACCAAAGTCAATATCATGGACATGTAGAGCAGCCCCCTTTTCACCACCATAAACAACCACCAATTCCAATTTATTCGCAGTTTTACGTTTGAAGACCGTGATTATGCCTGTTCTTTTTTTGACCTTTTCAGTTGTCAAAAGTCCAAGGAAGAAAGACACGTAGAACATTTTCGCCGCATTAGATCTGACGTTAGTACTTTTGAATGGTGAAACATGATCATGACTGAGATGTAGGGATACTAAATCATGAATAGGTTGGTTAAATCTCACTCGGGACAATGGATTCTTGTCCAACCATTGATCAGCAGAGGCTTGTGCGGAATCAACGTTGGGTACTGAATCTGGAACTGACGGCCCGATGAGGTCAAAATCAGGCAAATAATTATCCGAAACTGGCGGCCCATTGTGTCTGAAATCAGGTGAACGTTGCTCTGGAACGTACGGCCTAAGGAGGTCGAAATCAGGTAAAAAGTCTTCCATCTCGCCTAAAAAGGAAACATATTCTATAACAGTGAGGCACGGGCATATAGTCAGATATGTTAATCAAATCTATGCCTAGCTGTTGCTCGTCAATGGGTCTGTATTTTTACCATTCTTCTCAAAATCAGTGCAACGCAAATACTTCACAATACACAAATTATGAAAATAGTTATATCCAAATTCAGTAGAAATGTTTTAGTTTAAGTCCTATGCAGGATCCTAACAAGGATTGCGGTAAACCAAGTTTAGCTTTACGATATAAATTATTAGCATGGAAAAATTGAGTTAATTGTCATACATTTGACAAACACATTTCTGAGATTGGTACATGCTGGCAAAGAAGACTGTTGTCTTTTATGTTGGTGTGACAAACTTCTTTTGGACAGGCATTAATTGGACATGTTGGTTTTTCATTGAAGATTTCATTAAATGTGGTTTTTCACAGTAACGCTCTCTTCTCATACCACCTCATTAAAATGTGCTTGGATAATCGATCACTATATCTGAAAATTCATGCACCAAGCCCAATCCGCCTCAGAAACCCACTTAGTAGAGTTTTGTGTACTAATGTGTACAAACACATGTAGGGGGGGAATATAATTTTCAAGTGTCGATTTCTTTCGATTTTTCAATCCAAGTAGCTTAGTCACTTTTTTAACGAACAATATGCAATTTGTCAAGTTCCTCCATGGTTCTGATTATTTTCATTTAGTAGCTACAAATCCAGAGCAAAAAACACTAGGAGCAGGTCAAGGAGTGCGGGCTAAATTGTGGAATCCATCTATGGATGTGGACGATGAGTATGATCTAAACTACGGACGTAGACGCAGATGTGAATGTGTTGAGTGGGCACGTTTTGCTGCTGAACAGATAGAGTCCGTGCATCACGTGGATTTGATGAGCTAAAGGGCAGACGCTCGACCAGCCTCCTGTAAGACTGAACTACAGATCTTTTTCATGGATCTGCGACTTGGACATGCCCTTAAGTCGCGAAGAGAATAGATTATACCTGTGCCCTTCAGTATTTTTTATCTGCCGAAAATTCGAGGACTCAGCATTTAAATCGAGTGGACCATATTTGTCATAGGCATTTGCATAAGCAGGTTTAAGAATGTTGCCTCCCATGATAAGAAGTAATTATATTTCAATCTCAGTTATCTAAACATTGATAAGCTGTTTGCTGAATTTTTTAAAGCCATTCTTCTTATCTTCAAAAAACGCTGTTCTACCTTACTCCTAATAATCATTTTTGTACTCAGTATCTGTAAGATTATCCTACCTTAGTAAAAGGAGCTGGGAAAATAATTTATACCGCGTTATAAAAAATTATACCAAAAAACGCTGCTATGGAGCCGTTATTGAAGTGTCAGGAAAATTTTTTCGAACATTCTCAGCTCGGATGCCAATAATCAAACATTTCGTGTAAGCGTGACGAAGCACCGAGGTGGAAAATTCCATCAAAACATGAACGCTTTTTTAGTGGAACTTTTTTATCATCTACACAACACGTCAGTAATATAAGCAAAGATTATAAGCTTCAAAAGTGCTGTTTGGTGTTCTGTAGCTTGGAAAAATGCCAGATTTCATAAAATTTCTCGAGCAATAAAAAAACGTATATTCATTAATTCAAATTACAAACTCAATCATTGAAAATCCGCGACATTTTTAATCAGTTACAGCTATCGCTTCCATTTTATCCCAGTTTTTTTAACTTTGATAGGGCAATTTTCAATTCTAGATATTTAGGTTGTGCTGCGATTAAATGATTTACAATGGAGATACTTGTTATAATACAGAAAATGCAAATTAAGCATGAACAAGTTCCCAGTATCTGACATTGATGTAGCAATTGGAAACATACCATTGGATGAAGGACGTTGTCCAAAAAAAACACTGCTGATGTAATAGGTGCGCCGCAACTCTCAAATATGTGTTGGGGTACCCCGTTTCATATCCCACTTCCCTGAAGATATTTTGAAATGTGGTAGTCGTGAGAGTTCTTTTAGAGGAGGATGGGGAAAAAAGTTCCACAAGCTTATTCATCATGCATATGAGGCAGAAAAATAATCCAAAAATGTTCTTTAAGAAAATTTAGGAGGTTCTTTGAGCATTTTTCAGGGCAGACATGGTCTCAGGCGCGACGGTTCACCACGCTTATGTGCGTGTATATTTCTAACTCATGCCTGCAAGATTCTAAATAAGTGGATAACCATAGAGGTATGGTGGTCTAAAGTCTGTTTATTTCAGAATGTAAGAGCAGTAGGCTCAAAAACAGCATAGAATTGGATGAATTCCATTCCTTCCTATGTAGTCCGTTAGAAAAAGCCCCCAACGTAAGACCAGTAAAGTTTGAAATGCAGCAACTAGCGGACCCTACACTCTGACTAAAGACTATGTAACCTGCAGTGTTGAAATAAATCATAAATCATTTAGCATTGCAATGTTGCACCTGATTAAATAGGATTTTATGTTTCGAAAAATGGAGAGTTTGCTAGCTAGGTTATGAAAGCTAGGGTAAAAAGCAAATACAATATTGTGCTAGAAAAGTTAGGAAAAAGCGAATGAATTGAAAAATTGTGCTATGGAGCGAAAATTATTTTTAACTTCAATGAACAAGATGTTCGTTACATGCAGTCACGTTTCCAAAAAATCATAAGCGTATCCACACAGGACCATTAAACATAACATTCCTGATTATTCCTCCCCTGACGTACAAGACTTGATCGATTTTGTAGATTTCACTCGCCTGTCATATCACTTTAAGGGTATTTCTCGGCTATTTGTCAAGTTTGGCCGTTCGATTAAGCATGTAGTACCGCCAAAATCAAATAGAACTCTGATTTTTCCAACGTTTCCTCGATGTTGCTTTTAGATGCCTCTCTAGCAGTGCTCAGTTTTTTCTAAGGTTTGTTATTGTAGGAATCATATTCAGTAACATTTTGATTGGGGTTCATAAGCGCGAACGGCCCATAACAGGGAATGTGCCCGGCTCATAAGTGGCTCATAAACGCAAAAACGCTCATAAGCTCACAAACAGTATATGCTTGAGCGTGTCCTATCTTTTCTGCTATGGAAGGCTCAATAAGAGTGAAGAGCTCATTAACGCGAAAAGACTCCTGATTGTGAAAGCTACTAATTTTCATGTTAATTTGTCCTATCTAATTTGAAGAAACTTAATGTACAGTGTGTTTTAGCAAGATTCCCATTAGCATTCGTGCTAATGAAGAAATATTTCATTAGTACAGCTAGAACGGTTGAAAAATGTTACTTTGTGCCAAACTAATGTGTTGGTTTGCCAATGCTGATAAACTGTTTTTATTGTATAATCAACTCATGAGGTCATGCTTGATGTTGGTACCTTCAAAAGGAATAAGGCATCCGTCTGGTTCTAATTAAATTAGCTCATTCTTACTATGCACTTGGTTGGTTAACCGATAAGTTCATGGATTAGTTTCACTGTAAAACTTTTAGAAATCACTATTCATGTTCCGTTGGGATAAAATTTTACATGTTTTTATTGTATCTGGAACTGCGCTTCAACTTCAATAAAGGTTCTCGATTGATTTTCGTCAGAAAACGTACAATTATATTTCTTTCCCACTATTGGTGATTTGTGTGAACTTGGCATATGTCAAAAAAGCTGCTTTCGAATTATTCAAGTAGTGTTCAAGAGGTTAGAACCGGAGACGATTCAGTTTTTCCAAATCTAAACTACGGACGTAGACGCAGATGTGAATGTGTTGAGTGGGCACGTTTTGCTGCTGAACAGATAGAGTCCGTGCATCACGTGGATTTGATGAGCTAAAGGGCAGACGCTCGACCAGCCTCCAGTAGGACTGAACTACATATCTTTTTGATGGATCTGCGACTTGGACATGCCCTTAAGTCGCGAAGAGAATAGATTATACCTGTGCCCTTCAGTACTTTTTATCTGCCGGAAATCCGAGGACTCAGCATTATTTAAATCCAGTGGACCGTATTTGTCATAGGCATTTGCATAAGCAGGTTTAAGGATGTTACCTCCCATGATAAGAAGTAATTATATTTTAAGCAGCTCAAACCAATCTCAGTTATCTAAACATTGATAAGCTATTTGCTGAATTTTTAAAGCCATTCTTCTTATCTTCAAAAAACGCTGTTCTGCCTTACTCCTAATAATCATTTTTGTACTCAGTATCTGTAAGATTATCCTACCTTAGTAAAAGGAGCTGGGAAAATAATTTATACCGCGTTATAAAAAATTATACCAAAAAACGCTGCTTTGGAGCCGTTATTGAAGTGTCAGGAAAATTTTTTCGAACATTCTCAGCTCGGATGCCAATAATCAAACATTTCGTGTAAGCGTGACGAAGCACCGAGATGGAAAATTCCATCAAAACATGAACGCTTTTTTAGTGAAACTTTTTTATCATCTACACAACACGTCAGTAATATAAGCAAAGATTATAAGCTTCAAAAGTGCTGTTCGGTGTTCTGTAGCTTGGAAAAATGCCAAATTTTTTAAAAACTTTACGAGCAATCAAAAAAGAATGTATATTCATTAAAATCATACCAGTTACAGCCATGCATGCAAAAATTTTTCTAGTGTTAGTACGTTTGTTCAAACTTGAGATGATCTTTTGTGTAAAGCCTATTGAATTCTCCTGTTAGGCTGCTGTGGGGTCAAGAAGATGCAACAGTTCTGACCACAGGCTAACAACAACAACAACCACAAAACTCTCCCAGACGTTTCACCGGATACTCGCCAGAACTTTCACTAAACCTCAGGCAGAACACCTTGGCACGTACCTCAGGAGATCCTACCCAAGTCTCCAATTCCTACTCTTATAAACTCCAACCCCTACGCTCACAAAACAATACACTTACAGGTTCAAGTTGTATTGGGTGACGAGTGGGGACGCCAAATAAATAATAATAACCAAAATATTATAAAAAAGGCGATGGCGGCGTCCCTCCATAAAACGAATCCTTTTTAATAATGACAAAAAGACACAAAAAACGCGAAACAGTGGCAGCATAATTCTATGCAAATTATCATTTTCTTTCGGCCACTTTTCGCCGCGTCCAACCGCCTGCCCACCGACGCTGGAAGCTGAACACATGCACCTGGAGCCACCCCAACACTCCATAGTCGAGAATTTTCCATAGTTCTCCATATTCGAGAATTCCAATTCTCCATAGTCGATAATTCAATGGGCGCGATCACCACGAAAAAATCAGCGAAATTCGTTTGTTTACACTCGGAATATTTTTTTGTGTAAAGTGACTGCATCTATCCAATAACCCCCAGTCCATAGTCCCTTTAACTATAAAATCCCGAAATACACTTGTTTACACCAGGGATAATTTTTTTTTTACGTAAAGTGACCGCATCTATACAATTCCCCCCATAACCGGTCAAAAATCCCTCCCGCGAATAAACCGGGGAAATTCGCTTGTTTACATTCAGGATAATTTTTTGTGTGACGTGACTGCATCTATCGAATTCTCCATAGCCGAAAACCCCTTTCCAAAAAATCGCAGGAATCCAGTTGTTTACAGATAGAATAATTTTTGTGTGAAGTGATAGCGCCTATTGAATTCATGGTGGTCGGAAACATTTTCCAAGATAAAATAGAGAAAATACTTTTGTTTACACTTGCTATAATTTTTTTGTGTAAAATTACCACGTCCATTGAATAACCGCCATTCGAAAACCCCTTCCACCAAAAAACTACGGAAATACGCTTGTTTACACTCGGGATAATTTTTTTGTGTAAAGTGACCGCGTCATTGAATTTTAAGATATGGCCTCAATTCAATTATATGATGGTCCAAAGTTCCGGGAACCTCGAAATTCGGCAATTTTGTTATACAATACTTTGTTATATAATATTATATGATAATATATAATAATGGCTTCAAAAAAATTTTTTATGCAGCATAAGTCACCACGGGGCCAGATATTTTTGCCGGTTCAATTGAACCGGCAGCCATATTTGTTTTTTTGGGGGTGCTAGGGTTTTCGATCAAGGGGAATAAAATAGATGTGGTCACTTTATACAAAAAATTATCTTGGGTGTAAACAATCGTATTGCCGCAATTTTTTGTGGAGGAAGTTTTCGACTGGAGGGAATTCAGTGGATGCGTCACGTTACAAAAAAAGATTATTTTGGGTGTAAACAAGTCTATTTTTGACAATTTGTGGAAGCAGTTTTCGACTTTCGGAGAATTTAATGAATGCGATAACTTTACACGAAAAATTATCCAGGGCGTAAACAAACGTATTTTCATGATTTTTCGGTGGAAGGGGTTTCCGACCATGGGGATTTTGATGAATGCGATTATTTTACACACAATATTATAGTGAATGTAAACAAATATATTCCTGCGATTTATGAGGGCAGATGTTTCTAACCATGGGGAATTCAACTGGGAACGTTTTTATATTCATTTGTTTTAGGCATAAAAAATTATGAAAAAAATGTTTGTGCAACCAGACAGCTTGAGCTGATGATAATCTCGACATCGAGCATTGGATAATCCTGACGACCTAGATTTTGTACCAAACTTGTGGTCGCCCTTTTGTTCAAGATTATCTCGAGTTCGAGCTTAGACACCTTTAGTGCAACTGGGCCTTGGTTACAGTCATCTTGCACTGATCTGCTGTAATGTACCTGCTAAAGCAGTACTGTAAATATGTAGCATACTGTATGTGATAGACATTTATTAGATATTATTTTATTTTCGCATTTTATCGTCTCAAGGGTGTCTGGGATTCACACCCAAACATTCCTACAAAATTACGTGAAGTACTTTATTTTGATCCATTCACACCCCGGTAGCCCAATTAAGATGCCCCAATTAATTTGCACAAACGGCAGCTGTTCCCCTAGAACCTACACTAAACTACACATTCCACAGCTAACGTAATCCCACGTAAAAATCGTAAACAACACCTGCACACAGTAAAATATGTAGAAGCCCCACCAGACAGTAGTCTCAAGTGTAACAGTAGCAGCGGCCCCACAAAACATGTGTATACAGAGAAACCGATACAGGAAGCATGCACAGAAGCACACAGGTGTGGCCAAGCCCACCATAGAAAGCAAGCAGAGCACTAAAAGCATACATTGCCAGGAAAGCATTAGAAAGGCGTAACTAAGAAAGCATAAAAAGCGTAGCAGGAAGCGACGATTGGCGGAAGAAGATGGACAGAAGCACGACCTCCTGCAAGGCCCAGGGAGTGGCCAAAACGTCATATAAAAGAAGAAGCAAAGCGTGATTTAGAGAGTTGTTAGTTATTATTTTGTGAATTTCGATCCGCAGCTGTTCATTTTTATTTGCAAGCAACCATCTTCGAAAGCAATTAAACCGTGTCGTATATTTTATTTGCAAGCAAACGCGCCTTCCATTTTTGTTATTCGACGTTCAAGCGACCGTCGATCATTCATTGTATTCTCGTATTATCGTCTCACCGCGCCCCGTCCCGTTATAACCGTTCCCGCCGTAACACCGTTGGTTGAAAGTAAAGTACCTCCCACAAATCTGGTCGTTACACTGTAAATGGGAAAACAGGATAAACCATACAAAAAAGCAATTGAAAACCTCCTGATTTAGTTATGTCTATATTAGACGTGTGTGCCAAATCTAGTCCCTGCTTCTCTCCCACTCTACTCGCATTCCCACAGCAACTGTACGACTTTCTTGAAAGCAGTATGGGAGCGATTGGTATCAGTGAAATTGCTTTCCATCTGCAATCCCACAAAAGTGCTCTTTCTGCATATTTCTGTATACAAAAACTGCGAATGCCAAAAAACACAGGGTCCACTTCATGTACCCTCCTCAAAATTTTGCAGATGCACATGTATGGTTGGAGAGTGTGTTGATGCACTCAGCTGCAGAACGTACTTTTTCACAGACATGGAAAATTTTTTTGGGAAAGAATGAAAATCCAATACTAACCAAAGTGGATTTTTTCTAACTGTAACCCAAGTTCTCAAAAATCTGGTCCACTCTTTTTCCTAGCTTGATAACCATCCAAGCAAGTATATATTCTTCTTCTTCTGCCCCATCAGGGCATTTTCTATAAAACTAGTTCACTTCTATTTAGTGGGACTTGGCCTTGCATGATAACGTTCGTAGAAGCACATTGAAGTCTTAAATTTGATCATCTTCACATTAAAGAAACAATTAAAAATAATCTCAAGGCTACGAATTCCATTTTCAGTAAAATTAAAAGATGTATAAACCAATCAACTTAAGACACCTTGTAAACAGAGTGTAAAGTGACCATTTCCATTGAATTCACCATGATCATGAACCCTCAACCCAAAATGCCGCAGAAATACATGTGTTTACAGGCAATATAGTTTTGTGTGTAAAGTGATTGCATTCATTAAATTCTCATGGGGGTCGAAAACCCCTTCCTCAAAAATCCACGTTAATACCCCCGTTGACACTGGAGATAATTCTTTTTGTGTAAAGCGATGCATCTATCGAATTTTCATTTGCTTTAGAGACATTTTTCATGGACGCAATTTGAACGCATAAACTTGGGGAAAGTGACCTTTCTTTACTCATCAATAGGGAAATAACGCATAATGATAGAGAAATAAGAATTACACCATTATATTCAGCGAAAAAAAACAAATTGTATTCTAAAACCGCATTTTAATTTGCTGTTTTAGTTTAAAAAATTGCTTTCTTAAAAATCACTCATTTCCATTTTTTTTAACTGGGATGTTCTATACTTTTGAGCATGACTGTATGTGAAAAAGTTAATCCTGACAGCTAGAACTGGCGCTAATCTCGACATCGAGCTCGTTATAATCCTGATGACATTGGGATTATACCAAACTTGAGATAAAACCGAGTTGCTTTTTTGTTTGTGATTATCTCGAGCTGGAGCTTAGATTCCTTTAGTAAAACCAGGCCTTGGTTATAGACATTGGGCACCGTATGGTAACGCCCAGATTTAACTATACTTTTACTTGATCCTAACACTTGCACTTTACACGGTCCATGGGGATGCAGGGATATGAACAATGATGATAAAACGACAAAATAGTAAATGTACGATTCGTCCATGATTGCTTTTATGTCGACGATACCAGAATAATGCTTTTTGTTTCACAAAACAAGTGTCACATAAGAACTCAACATGATTAAATTCTGAGAGAATCACGCTTCTCTTTGCTCTAAATACTGCTTCTGCTCTGGCCACTCCCTTGGTTCACAGGGGGTCCGTTTCCAAATTATTTTTCCACCAATCGTTGCTTCTTGCATCTTCAGCTTCTGAATACTGTACGCTTGTTTAACCACGCCTTCCAATGCTTTTCTCCTATCATATGCTTTCCACCCTTCTATTACACTTGCTTCCTTGCTTATGATGGACTTAACCACGCCTATGTGCTTCCGTATATGCTTCTGTATTTATTTCTTGTGTGTATACATGCTTCTGTATGAACCCCAGCGGTGCACCGACAATTGAGCGCCGGACAATTGAGCGCCGACAATTGAGCGCTGACAACTGAGCGCCGGACAATTGAGCGCCTTGACAACTGAGTGCCCTGACAACTGAACATGACAACTGAGCACCAGACATTTGAGCCCTGACAACTGAGCTTCAGACATTTGAGCGCCGACAACTGAGCACCGACTATTTAATGCATTATAATTGAGCAATTTTTTTCATTTACTGAGGCCTAAGCCTAAGCCTAAGCCTAAGCCTAAGCCTAAGCCTAAGCCTAAGCCTAAGCCTAAGCCTAAGCCTAAGCCTAAGCCTAAGCCTAAGCCTAAGCCTAAGCCTAAGCCTAAGCCTAAGCCTAAGCCTAAGCATGAACATAAGCCTAAGCCTAAGCCTAAGCCACGGCGCTCAGTTGTCAGCGCTCAGTTGTCTGGCGCTCAGTTGTCTGGCACTCAATTGTCTCAGCATTCAGTTGTCTCTGCACTCAGTTGTCACGGCGATCAGTTGTCTGGCGGTCAGTTGTCGGCGCTCAATTGTCAGCACTCAATTGTCCGGCGCTCAATTGTCGGGTCATGAATCGCAGCTACTGTTCCACTTGAGACTGGTGTCTGGCTGGGGCTTCTACTTTCTACTACATGCAGGTGTGTTTACGGTTTTAGTGTAGAATTAATATAGCTGTGGAATGTGTATTTTCATGTGGATTCTGAGGGTCAGGTGCCGATGTGCAAATTAATTAGAGCATCTCAATTGGGTCAATAAGGGCTACTGGGGTGCGGGAAAATCAGGGCAGAACACTTTACATAAATTTATAGGAATGTCAACATGTGAAATCCAGACATCCTTGAGACTATAGATTATAAAAAAAGTCGTAAAAATCGTCCCACCACACACAAAACATAGGCGTTTGACTACCCGCCATACATTGTATGACTCGCAGTGCCCTACCCTAGGCCGTCATTGGCTCCTCACCATGCACCTAGCGCCATTGCACTGCTGGCTTCTACCTGACCCTAGGCCGTCATTGGCTCCTCACCATGCACCTAGTACCCCGTAGAAGCACTACTTCTGCTTAGCAGAAGCAAGACAAATACAAACATATAAAAACACAGACAAATACAAACACATAAAAATAATAAATAAATACAAAAACAAATAAAAAATAAGGGCTTCTACATTGTAGAAGCAAGAAAATATGATACGACGAGAATTGCAAAATATATGAGAATAAAAAACAAAAATAAAAATATTCATAAATCCAATGGCACTGTTGTTATGCCATCGTCCAAGACTTTCCTTTTTACATATAGGAATGGAAGGCCTTGTTTCTGTTGGACGTAAGTCCATATCTTATTATCCCCCTGCATCCTAAATCCAATATTTTCGCCATTCCAGGGGTCTTTTGTTTCCAAAACTGATGCATATTTTTCAAAATTAAGATCATTTACTTTTTTCATAAGTCCTTTACAACTTACCTTTTTTTCTCCTTCACCTATTCCAATATAGGTCTTGGCCGATAAACAGCACATGGCTGTACCGCTCCATTCTACTTTCAACAAGCCAGGTGTTCTTTTTTGCTGTGGACTGGTCACAAACCATTTGGGGTATACATTATTTAAAAATTCTGCTTTTAGGTGGGGTTTAACAATGTCCAATAAATTAGGGGCGGATATGGCGAGGTAGATGCTATCAGTGTCCATTTCCATACACTGATAATCGGCAGGGTCAAAATATTTTTGTAACACATCATAGAAAAATTCCAACATTCGGACTTTTGCCCAGTTGTAAACTGAGAGTCCAACTACTATGGGCAAGTCCAAGAAAATTTCTCGCTTTTTCATGTGGACTTCGTAACAATTTTCGGTTATACTTTTGATTTTTTTAATATAGGGACTCAGACCCATTTCGGCCGCTTTTCTGTAGTGTGTAAAGAAAACGTCCACATGGTTCTCCTTATTGGTTAACGTTTTTCCATACCCAGTGTTGCCTAGCAATTTGAATGTGTCGGCAATCATCACCAAATCTGGGTTGGTATCACCTTCCTGTCTATGCTGGGTCACCTTATCCCTAAAAGCCTCAAATGGGGTAGTCCTATCAAACTGAATAATTTCATGAATTTTTTCAACTATTAGACCATGCTTGACTAAAAACTGGAACATTGGGGTGGAAATCATGATCTCTTGGCCAAAATAGCTGTTTATGAGATTTTTCCTTGGCTGTCTTAGCTGATTCGTTTTTTCAGCATATTCCTTCATTAAATCACCTGCATCATCTCTCCCCACTTCTGCATGTTTTATAATTGGGGGGAAATCGACGTACTTTTCTTTCAGATGGTCTGGAGTCCAAATATCAACTTTTACGAATCCAAAAACGGAACCATCCAAAATTGATTTTTCCATGTTATTTTTATCAACATATTTTTGGAACTGAAATTTTCTAAAGAAATTAGGGGAACTTTTCGATCTTTGCTTAATATAAGCTCTTATATAGGCCTTTTTTTCCTGTCGTTTGCTGTGTTCTTCATCATAATCTTTTTGTTTGTTCATTCTGCTGAAAGAACAATTATGGCAATGCCAGTAGCATCCATAAAACTCGAATGCCGTATTGGTTTCCTGGCAATATCCATCAACCGGCAAGTGCCTGGGGCTGATGCATTTCTCCTTACCATTTCCAAGATGCTGAATAAATTGGCTGATCTTCCAGCTTTCATATTCCAACCATTCAATAGAAATTGTTTTGGCACAAGTTATCTTTTGAAATTTTTCCCTGCAGGAAACCCAATGATCGAAAAACCCTGTGGGTGTGGGCATGGACTGAGCCCAGAGGTAGAGTGCATTAAAATCTAACCCAATAATTGAATTTACCATTTTTTGGGGATTATTTCGGATAAAGGTTTTATCCTTGATAGCTAAGCATGTCATGACCATTGCGAGGCCATCCCTCATACTAGATTTTAAAGAATAGTAAAGATCTTTTGATTTTTAAGAGAAGAGGGCAAATTGGGTGTTTGGAATACTTTTGAACAAGTATCTTTCTGTGACACCTGGCAAAGACATGGCCTCTCTGAAAATATCGATTCCAAACTGGTCCCAATAGAGCGTCATCATCCTTGTAACAGCTTCTAGAAAAGGCACAACATCACGAAGATTGTAAAAAACCAAAAAATCTTTTAAAGTGGTCATTTTATTTTCGATCCAATACTTTTTACAGAGTTCATAATCTACGCTAGAAATTGATTCTTTTCTCAGGTTACTATAAAAAGCCTCAGATGGAGGCACTGATGTTTCGTATAATTTACCAAAAGAGTCCATATATTCGTAAGGAAACTTGGCTTTACAAAGTGATGCCCCATATGCCTTCATAAAGGTATCTAAACTAAAACCTGGGGCTAGATATAGGGATATGTCCAAAAATTTCAACTTTTCTGTAGAAAGACATAGGAAAGATCCATTTCTTAAAATGGCTTTGGGCCATGGGCTATCGCCATTTTCCCTCACATGTTCAACAAGTTTTGGAAAAATATTCCTTTTTATGAGCTTAATATATTTACCTGAATTAAAACCCAGGCAGGTCAGTTGGGAGCAGTACCTTTCCAAACGACACTCGAGGGCAATGGTTGAGTTGAGATGATCCTTTTCTCGTCTGGAATCTCTCCCCTTTGCATAAAGTTCTTGAATATAGGCCTTGTCAGTTTCAATTAAGGCATCTAGTTGATCAAATACTGACTTATACTTATACTACAAAATTTGGTTTTGCTTAATGCTGATTAATTCTAGATGGTTTACCTTTTTTTGTACCAAAAGATTAGGATCCTCTTCAACAAAACAAATGGGGTCAAAATTGGGAATATTGGTGGCAATGGCACATGAAACAGGTTGATGTTGAGCAACAAACAATAATTGATAAAAAGTTTGCTGGGACTTTTTAATGAGAAGTGCTTCAAAGTCAAAAACTGCATAAAAAGGACAAAAACGGTTTGCTTTGTCCACCATAATTTCTAATTCATCTAATTGTTCAAAAATGGATTTTTTCACCATATAAACACCACCCGGGAATTTATGGACTGTTTTCCCTGCATGACAATGATTTTTTGCATGCTCATTTAGCTTTTCTTGTTTTTTAACCAAACGGCTACAAGAGAGGCAAGTATATCTCTTTGCATACTGGTCCAAGTCTGTAGTGTGCCTGACCATTTTCATTAAAAGAAACGTCTAAATTTAAAAGCTGTTCATATTTTTGGATTACATTTTTCCAACATAGGGCTACTTTTTCAACAGGATCAATGTGAAATACTTGAATATCAACTTTGAGCAAAGTTTCCAGTATTTCCAAGTCCGTAAATGGAACACCATCAAAAGTATCTATTACTGCTGGAATTTTTTTCTTCTGACAATATTTTACAAAAAGTTCATACACAAGATTTTTATCTTCAAATGTTTTTGAAATGGCCTGTGCTAAACAGCGAAACAGGCATAAATTATCTTTAAAACTATTTTTCTGGCTATCATAGGTCATACCTAAAAGGTTATGCCTTTGATGGGCGATGGTCTCAGGTAAATGAAAATTCTTACATCCTGCTACAAAGCCCTTTTGTGGCATTACATAAAATTCAATATTAGTGATAAGGGCAAGTGTCCATTTTGTATCTGGACGTGTAAATTTTGATTCAAAATCAATATTTTCCAAAGTTTCTACCAAATTTTTTAAATCAAGCCCATTTTTGATCAACATAGGTTGATTCAACAGGGTAAAATTACTCTGGCATGCATACCAAAATTTTATCTCACCTGATTCTCGATTTTTGAGTAAACATCCAATGGCCCCATCAATTCTGAAGCTTTCCTTTTCATTGTGATAAATATCTTCTGCCATTGTTTTCAGTGATCCATTGGCTGAACTCCAACGGTAATTGTACATATGGTCTAATAAATTGGTTGTTGACTTGTTGGTTCGGATAAGGCGCCAGTAACTTGTTATTTCTCCATGAAAGTCTTCTGGGTATTCTGATAAATCATTAGGCAAGTCTGTGTCCTCGGAAATTGTTTCATAACTTGTACTAGGTTCATATCCTGTTCCATTGCTTCTGGGGGCGTATCTTTTGGTTTAATGAGCAAACATTTTTCAGTGTGGTTTTGAGCAAATAATTCTTTCTGATTGGCGAAAAATTTGTCACAATAAAGGCAAGTAAATTCTTGATGTTGCTTCAAAAAATGATTTTTCAATCCCTTAACTTGGGTTAAAATTGAGGCACATTGTGGACATTTGTATCTCCATCCTTTGTGGGCTGATGTAACATGGGCTCGCAAATATCTTTGTTCACTAAATCCTTTACCACATTCACTGCAAGTGAATCCCTCCATATCCAATGAGTAATAAATATTCAATGAAGAATAAAAAGCAAGTCAGCAAATAAATATAATGAGAAAATAGTCCAACTATTGATATAATAAAAATCAGTGAGAGCTTTCAAATAGAATCAACCTTTCACTAGCTTCATAAAATTGAAGAATAACTTTTATCCATTTTTCTCTCCTTTTATACTTTTCTGTCTCCTATACCTCATGTGCATAAAAAACTACAGTATACTGGGTGAGCAGCTAACTTCTTGATCATCAAATCACATTCTAGACAAAAAATTGATCTGAAATTTCCAGAAAAAACCAGAAAAATCCAGTTTTTTGATGATTCATTTCTTATCTCTTTTTTTGATCTTTTTAAAATTTTAATTTGTATACCATATATGCATAAAAACTATTATTTTTATTTTATTTTTTTTTGTTTGGCATTTCTGGAATTTGATGTCATCAATCTCTCCTAGCCATGTTGGCTATAAAGCTAATTTTCTTTATCTTGATGACATCACTCAGCCACGCTCCAACAACTCTTTATTCTTTTTTAGCTTAGCTGCTCAAAACTTTGATTTATATATTGTGACAAAACTATTGCATAACATGAATAAACAAATACCCAGTAAGATAGGGGAAGTGGTCAAGCCTAATTATCAAGCTTTTCCTGATTATTTACAAGTTATTAGTTACATAAATGAGTTCTTTTTCTTTATTGACCTGCTGGGTCAATGTAAGAAGTTAGCCTTCCATTCATAAACTTATGACATAGGCATAAACCAGTGTTTTTCTTTTTAGCTATCACAGTGTACATTATATTTGCTAGTGTGTAAGCTGGCTGTATGTTTTTATGAACATTGCTTTGTGTTTGGAAGTGGCTGTGTGTGCTTGTATTTTTTTATGCATTATCTCTTGGGAATGAACATTGATTGATGCTTGGAAGCTAGCTATGCATGTTTTTTATGCTTTTAGCATAAGATAATGAACATTGATTGGTGTATGGAATCTAGTAGTGAATGTTTGTGTGTTTTATGCACTGGCTCTGATTGAATGAATATTGATTCTCTATAAAAGTTGTGCATTAGTATAAATGTATGGAAAAATGGAGTCTCATAATAATAGCATTGCAAATTTTTTAGCTTGCTTGGAGATGTAACGACCAGATTTGTGTGAGGTACTTTACTTCTAACCAATCGGTCGATACGGCGGGGACAAAAGGGGCACGGGCGGTACAAATACGGGGCGATAATACACGAACGATCGACGGTTGCTTGAACCTCGACAATACAAAACGCACTTCGATTTATAATACAAACGGGGGCCTCCGTTTGAGTTGCTTTCGGATAATCGGCTGCTTGCAAATGTATAAAAAGGACGGGGCGAGCGCAGAAGTCAAAAACGTAAAACCACAAGAATAAGAAGAATGAACAAATCACGCTTTGCTTCTTCTTTTATATGGCGATTTTGGCCACTCCCTGGGCGTTGCGGGAGGTCGAGCTTCTGTCCATCTTCTTCGGCCAATCATCATTTCCTGCTACGCTTTTTATGCTTACTTAGTTACGCCTCTCTATCGCTTTCCTGGTACTGTATGCTTTCTGTGCTTTGCTTGCTTCCTAGGGTGGGCTTGGCCACACCTTTGTGCTTCTGTGCATGCTTCCTGTATCGGTTTCTCTGTATACACATGTTTTGTGGGGCCGCCGCTACCGTTACACTTGAGACTACTGTCTGGCGGGGCTTCTACGTATTTTACTGTGTGCAGGTGTTGTTTACGATTTTTATGGGGGATTACGGTAGCTGTGGAATGTGTAGTTTAGTGTAGGTTCTAGGGGAACAGCTGCCGTTTGTGCAAATTAATTAGGGCATCTTAATTGGGCTACCGGGGTGTGAACGGATCAAAATAAAGTACTTCACGTAATTTTATAGGAATGTTTGGGTGTGAATCCCAGACATCC
Organism: Romanomermis culicivorax; assembly: GCA_963922205.1. NCBI lineage: Eukaryota > Metazoa > Nematoda > Enoplea > Mermithida > Mermithidae > Romanomermis > Romanomermis culicivorax. The sequence goes on along the minus strand of CAWUHX010000162.1, from coordinate 1,883 downwards.
TTGAGACAATAAAATGTGAAAATAAAATAATATCTAATAAATGTCTATCACATACAGTATGCTACATATTTACAGTACTGCTTTAGCAGGTACGTTACAGAGAGAAATAATGGAAAGACAGTGTACCATGAGATTTGGTACTGCATCATCTTATTAGCAGTGTAAACAGTCTTGACACTGCTAAAATTGTTAAGAAGGCATTTAGAACAGCTTTTTAGTAAAAATTCAAACAGCAATAGAAATAGTACTAGGTATAATATGGCAAATGTGTAAATAAAAGTTCAGGGTCACTCTTCTCCATAGATCCTGACACTGGATATTGCAGTGCCCAGAACCTGTTTGAAAGGGCCAAAAAAGAGGATCTAAATGTGAAATTATCATTTGTGAAAAAATGGCTGCAAAAGCAGTCAACCTATACTGTACATAGATATGCAAGGCGCCACTACAATAGAAATCCTATTCTGGTTAGTGATATTGATGAACAGTGGCAAATGGACCTTGCAGACCTCAGTTCCTTATCTAAGCACAATGATGGGTTCAAATTTTTACTGACTTGTGTTGATGTTTTATCAAAATATGCATGGACTGTCCCCCTAAAAAATTAGACTGGGCCTTCTATTCTACATGCTTTCAACCTTATTCTTGATTCAGGAAGAAAACCCCAAAAAGTCCAAACAGATGCAGGTACTGAGTTTACAAACAAATTCTTTCAGGCGTTCTTGAAAAAGCAAAATATCACCTACTTTATAACCAATAGTGAAACCAAGGCTAGCATTGTGGAGCGTTTTAACAGGACATTGAAAGAGAGAATGTGGAGATACTTTACCAAGAACAATACATACAGGTATCTTGATGTCTTGCCCCATTTATTGTTGCCATATAATACAAGCAGACACAGAACCATAGGAGTGCCCCCCTATTCAAGTGAATGATAAAAATAAGGGTAGAATTGTAGAAAAATTGTTCAACAAATGCAAAGTACATACAATCTTTAAGTTGGAACCTGGTAATAAAGTCCGAATCAGTAAAGTAAAAGGAACCTTTGAAAAGGGCTACACCCCAAATTGGAGTGGTACCCTTTCCATTTTACAAGATATTCAGTCTTGCCAGCTTTTTTTCTAGTCCTTACAACTTTTTCCACAATACCTACATCAGAGATTTCATGCACCTTTTGTAGTTCTGGCTCATAAAAGATACCCTTTACAATTTCACCCAACTGATCCCTAATCACATAGACTGGTGGCTGCCTGGCTTTCTTTTCATGTACAATGAAAATTTCACCACTCCAATTTGGGGTGTAGCCCTTTTCAAAGGTTCCTTTTACTTTACTGATTCAGACTTTATCACCAGGTTCCAACTTAAAGATTGTATGTACTTTGCATTTGTTGAACAATTTTTCTACAATTCTGGCCTTATTTTTATCATTCACTTGAATAGGGGGCACTCCTATGGTTCTGTGTCTGCTTGTATTATATGCCAACAATAAATGGGGCAAGACATCAAGATACCTGTATATATTGTTCTTGGCAAAGTATCTCCACGTTCTCTCTTTCAATGTCCTGTTGAAACGCTCCACAATGCTAGCCTTGGTTTCACTATTGGTTATAAAGTAGGTGATATTTTGCTTTTTCAAGAATGCCTGAAAGAATTTTTTTGTAAACTCAGTACCTGCATCTGTTTGGACTTTTTGGGGTTTTCTTCCTGAATCAAGAATAAGGTTGAAAGCATCTAGAATAGAAGGCCCAGTCTTATTTTTTAGCGGGACAGTCCATGCATATTCTGATAAAACATCAACACAAGTCAGAAAAAATTTGAACCCATCATTGTGCTCAGATAAGGAACTGAGGTCTGCAAGGTAGTACTCTGCGTTGATACCACTGCTT